>JBBPKI010000560.1:0-21656 GCA_038089155.1 Nevesoporus exiguus
CAAAAACAAGCAAATAAAAATAGAGACTATGAGTGAACATTGGCAGAGAAAGCACAACAAAAGAGTGAAATAAATAAAACCCCCTTGGCCTTTCCATTATGCAATTTGGAGAATGATGTCACAGATGTCCTCAACCATCCAAAGGACTCCAACAGCTCAGAAGTTTTGGAAGAACCAGACAACCCAGAAGTCCCTGGAGCCTTTCACACTATTGAGGATTTTATCTTCACAGGGGCAGCCAAAGCAACTGTCAACAAGTCACTTCCAACAAGTATCCCAAATACATACACACATCCCAATGCAGACTTATGGAAAACTGCTGTCAAGAAGGAACTACTTAGTCTCACCAGCAACAATGCTTATGAAACCATCCCAATCCCTACTGGAGTCACTCCAATCACATCAAAACCCATATTCTGAATCAAACATAATCAAAACAGAAATATTGAATGCTATAAAGTCCAGATTGTTGCCCAAGGATTCACTCAAAAAGAAGGTGTCAATTACCAAGAGATGTTCACTCTGGTCACAAACCTTAACTCTGTCCAGACCATGATATCCATTGCCACCAAATACAATCTAGAGCTTGACCAAATGGACATCTCTACTGCATACTTAAATGGCAAACTAGATAAAGAACTTTACCTCCAGCCCCCACCCAGCATTCCAATCCCCTCCAGAAATTGTTGGTGCCTCCAGAGATCATTGTATAGACTAAAACAGGCAGGCTGGACATGGAACAAAACTTTAGATAAGAAACTTGGAGACCTCAGATTCACATGCCTAAATGCTGAAACATGTCTCTATGTTATCCAAAAGGCCAGTCAAGTGTGTTTTCTAGTTGTATATGTCAATGACTTACTCCTAGCAGCATCAACTCAGGCATACATCAATTCCACAAAGAAAATGCTCTCCTCAGCTTTCAAAATGAGAGATCTCGGAGAAGCAAAATACCTCCTTGGACTTGAAATTCAATGTGACTGGCACTGCTGAACAATCACTGTCTCCCAGTCCCACTATGCACAGACAATCCTTGATCACACAGGCATGTCCACATTCTCCCTGACACAAACTCCAATGTCCCCAAACACCTCCTTATCTGCTACAGATTCAGAGGACAACACTACCATCCTGGAGACACTCATAAATGGCAAAAGAATATCATGTCTCACTGTCATTAGATCCCTCATGTACCTCATGCTAGGCACTCAACTGGACCTTGCCTTCTCCATTGGGACTTTAAGTTGCTTCAGCTCTGCTCCAAAAACATGCCACTGGAAAGCTGCTAAACATGTTCTCTGGTACGTCCATGCTACTCAGGACATGGAACTCCACTATGACAGAGCAGATGTTAGAATTGACATGGACTTCCACAGTTACTCTGATGCTGGATGGTCTCAAAATCTAGACACTCCCAGTCTATTTCTGGATATCTGTTTTTTAACAACCACAGCACTATCTCCTGGTCAAGCAAACAGAGCATGGTAGCATTATCAACTACAGAATCAGAGTATATTGGACTGAGCAATGCTGGGCAACATCTTGCCTGGCTCTAAAGTTTCTTTGAGGAAATTGGACATCCAACACAAGGTCCAACAACACTTTTATACAATAATCAAGCCACTATCATTTTATCTCACAACCCACAGTTCCACACCAGAACAAAGCACATCCAATGAAAATACCACTTCATTCAAGATGACCTTGTTGGAAAAGGAGAGGCTGTGGTCTGGTATGCTCCAACCAGAGATCAAATTGCCAATATCATGACTAAGGCATTAACTCAGGAACAACATTGGAAGTTCATTCACACCATGAGGCTACAATTGCACTCAAGTTGGAGTGTCAAAGTCCACTGACACCCAACATATCTTAACTATCTCTGGGATAAACTCCAGTAACCTCCATGCGTTTTTTAATACTTACTATATTCTTTTCTTTTGCCCATTGTTCTGCAGTTGACCAGAGTTGACCAGAGTTGATTGGAGCTATTCGCTTAACTGAGCACAACAGAGTAAATACAATCACATCTCCATCCCTCTTTTTTTAAACTTTTAGACTGCACTTCATTCTTTCCTCAGTTGTACTTTGTCTTCATTGGACAGCAACTGAGATAAGAATTTGATCTTCTTGATTACATATCTAGCTAATTACTTAGTAGAGGACTTCTGTCCAAACATGCTAGTTAACATCCTAGCATTTCGACAAACAGACTTACCAGAGAGATCCCAGAGCATCCAAGTTTTGGGTGAGAAAAATCTTCTACTTTTGACTCCAGAAGAATTGGTATGTATTCTACTGGCTTTCCAGAATTGAATGGTACTGTTTTTATTGACATCCAGGGGTGTATTGAGGTGCTATGGATGAGAGGATGGAATATGCTTTTTTTTACTAATTTTCCCACAACAACAAGTCACATGAAAAAGACAGTAACAACTAACATATAATAGATTGGCTGAAAGATAAAGAAAATGCAATCTTTATAATCCAAGTACTATACCATCCAAGGAGTTTGATGCCTTCCAAGTTCTGGAAGGCTTGTCCAATGGCAACAAATGGAAATGAGCAAGCCCACCATAGTATTAATTGTGATGGAATCAATCTTACATTGCTTGGAGGTATTATGCATGGACAAAACTACAACAACCAGGCAACTGCTAGCATGAACACTCACTTACTCTATGGAGTTCAAACTCAAGATAATGCTTCAACTCACATGCAATGCACATCACAAGCTGTTTCATGTCAAGGTAGGTAAAAGATAAAAACCTGTGGATTTGTGAGTACTAATTCTTATACATATAGTGGTTGCTCAGCACCATCAATATAAGACAACACTTCCAATGATCTTTGAGATGCATGCTGACAAGCCACAACTTTCACATATGGCAACATTCCAACCACTCAAGAGCACTCAACCACCTAGCTACATCAAGTATAGTATATACAAAGGTACATATGTATTGTCCACATATAGCACTAGTGAGTGCTCTGGAGGATGGTCACTCTTTTACAGATTATCAGTCATTTGCTGTCATACAATCACCAGCTAAATTTACAGATGATGACTACTCTCAGCCACAGCAATTCCACCTATCAATGTATAGTTCACTTACTGGTGGACTGGGAGAGAACTAAATGTAGAACCCTAGGTTATAAGCAATACATTAATAGTTTAATCATTTTTCATAGTACATGCTAATGATACAGAGGGGAGTATATGATGATCAAAGCTTTTGTTCCAGGGATGCATCAATGAGCACAGAGTGCAGTGCTGGCAGATATGAGTATGAATACTAGCTATCCATGTGAGTCACCCATTTCCTATTTCAATTTCCTGCCACTCACAAACAATGACAATGCAGGCAGCAGTGGTGACCAACCTCACAATGCAATGGTGTCATAGTGATGACAACAACAACAACACACCCCATGGCCACTCATCTCATCCAGTCACCATGTCTGCTCAAGTGTGAATGCTCAAGTCTAAATTATTTTACCCACCCACAGTGTCTGGGAGCACACAGCTTGTCTTACCCACTTGCTGCATCCATTGGAGTGCAAACACTTGTCTTTTCTGGTCACCATGTTTACTGGAGCACAAACATCCATCTCATCCACCTACCATGTCCACTCAAGTGCAAATGCTCATCTTGCCCAGTTGCTGTGTTTACTGGAGCACTGTCATATCCATGACATCCCATCCATCTCCGCCTCCTCTGGCCCCATCTCCGACCAACTCCAGTCACCTCCATCACCCTCAGTCCACCTCTGCTTCTTCCATGCTCAGAGCTCTGCTCCTCTGAAATACAAGGACACAGACCTGTTCAAGGGCGCAACACATAAGTCCTGCACTGACATCCTTTCCATGCAACTCCGCTCTGACACCTCTGCTCCGGACTTCAGTCCAACTCCAAGACAAACTTTGTTAACTACCCCTCAGCACCTCCAGACCTCTGATTGGACTTGAGTCTGGAGAGTCTGGGACGATTTAACAGTATATTTGTGCTGCCATTTGAGCAGGTCTCCACTCTTTTGTCTCCAACCTCACAACCTCACACCCTCATGACCCATTGTCATGACCTTTGTCTTTACAACACTTCTCCAACTTCTCACTGTCCTCTTGACAGCCCCCCCCTTATTCCTTCTCTCCGAACTCCAAACTCTGACCCAACTCTGCCCTTTCAGTGAGTCCTTCTCTTTCCTCATTGCTGACTTCTCCTTCCATGCCTACTGGTGATACCACCCTCGGCTTTTAAGCCACCTCTTTGGGTTCTATTTTTTGTTGGTTTTAGGATATAGCTTGCTTGCCATGAGACTCCATTGAGTGATTGGAACACAAGCAGCATTTCATCCAACCCCCACAAATGGAATGCCAAACCCCCTGTGCCTCCACTCCAGAGCACACTCCAGAATTGCCATGGCCCCCAGACTCTTTGCCCTCCTTATTGCCACTCCATTTGTGAGTGCATGCAAGATGAATGGCTTAGTCCACCTTGTCAGCCATCTCCAGCCTTTGCTGGGAAAGGTAAGACACCTCCAATAGAAAAGTCAACTTTGCAATATCCAACTTCCCTCCACCATCAACTCCATTACCTCTGACCTTTCAGACCTCAAGTCTGGAGGTCACTCCATTTTCTCTGCTGCCAACTCCAGCAAGTCCGGACAACATGTCTGTTTCAGACATTTTAGGGTAAAGGAACCTCTTTTGGTTCTTTCCCTTTCCTTCTTTTCTTTTGCCCTCTATGGTTTGTTCTGAGACTGGGTTATGATGGAAGACTCCTCTCCAAAGAGCACCATTACTGGTTGATGAACACCCTCTGTTTTCTCCTTACCTGAAGACATCAAGTCCAAAGGTAACGCCACTTCAACTCCAGAAACTCCAGAGTTTCCATTTCTTTTCTTCTTTCTTTCTGTTTTGGTTTTCCAGACTTGGGACCTGCGTCACCGTTGTCTGCACTCTATTCTAGAGCACCTCTTGATGCACCCCTCTAATTTCTTCTTCTGTTTCCCACCCTTTTGGTGCTGTCAACTCTGGCAGCATCTGGTCTACTCCAGACCACTACTCCATTTGTTCTTTTCTTTTCTATTCTCCAGACCTGGGACTTGCGTCACCCTTGTCTGTGCTCTATTCTGGAGCACCCCTAGATGCATCCACTCTTTTCTCTGTCCGATACTTATGATATCACGACTTCCCCTGAGGGTCCATTCCAGACCATCCGAACTTTCCTCCAGGTCCACTCCAGACCACTTCGCTTTCACTCTGCTTTGTCTTCTTTGTCTTTCCTCTAACCTCTGTACCTGAGGACCACAAGTCCAACAGTTATTCTGTTTCCCACCTCCAGCACTGCGATGCTTAATAGCCACCACTCCAGTCGCTCTGGCCTCACACTCTGCTCCCTCCGAACCTGAAGACATCAAGTCCAAAGATACCTCCATTTCACTTCCAGAAACTCTGGAGCTTCTGTTTCCATTTCTTCTTCTTCTTTTCCCTTCTATTCTTGTTTTCCAGACTTGGGACCTGTGTTACCCTTGTCTGTGCTCTCCTCAAGAGCACCTAATGATGCACCCCTCTGATTTCTTCTTCTGTTTCTTTCTTTTCGGTGCTGTCAACTCCGGCGGCATCTGGTCTACTTCAGACCACTCTGTTTCTTTTCATTTCTCTGGTTCTGTTCCCAGACCTGGGACTGTGTCACCCTTGTCTGTGCTCTCTTTCTAGAGCATTTCCTGACACAATCCCTCATCTTTTCCCTTCGTCTTTCTCCTTACCTCAAGACATCAGGTCTTAAGGTAACTCCATTCCAAGTCCAGTTTGCTCCAGCAACTCCAGACCTCTTTCCTTCCTTTTCTCTTTTTCCCTCTTTTGTTCTGTTTTCTAGACCTGGGACTTGTGTCGCCCTTGTCCACACTCTATTCTGGAGCACCCCAAGATGCATCCACTCTTTGTTTTGTCCACTTATGACTTCATGATTCCCCTTCTGGGTCCACTTCAGACCATTCTGTTTCTCCTCATCCTCCCTTCTGTTGCAGTCCACTCTGGACCATCCAAACTTCCCTCTGGGTCCCTTCCAGATCACTCTGGGTCCACTCCGGACCACTCCACTTCTGCTCTGTTCTGTTTCTTGTTTCTACTTTCCTTCAGTGTTTATCTCCTGTTCCTGATCCCTCTGTTGCTGTCCACTTCAGCAGCATCTGGTCCATTCTGGGCCACTCAATTTTCCCTTCTGTTCTTCTTTCCCTCTATTGGCCCTTCGGGTTTTCACCGTTGTCAACTCCAACAACTCCAACAAACTCTGGTCCACTCCAGACCATTTGTTTCCTTTTCTTCTTCTTCGGGCAATCCACCTCTATGGCCTTTGTGCCAAACCTCTTTGGGTTCTCTGATGTTTGTTTAGTATAGGACATCACATGCTCACCCACTAAATAATCTGTTGATCATTGGGTTTAAGAAGCTGCAACTTTGTCTAATGTACTCTTACAGATAGAATGCCAAACCTCTGCACTCCAGGACTCTGTCTGGAAATTTAATCCTCAGAGTTGCACCTCCGGGATTCACCCAAGGCCTCAGGCCTCTCTACAGTCATTGCCTGTGGACCTCTGACCAGCTTCATCCAGATTTCTCCCCACATTAAGGACTGACCAACAATTTGTCCCATTTAGCCCTCTGCCATCATTGGCATCTTTATAGCTCGTCGTTGTCATCTCTGTTGTCTTCTTCTAGGTCTTTGACCTTTGCATTCTTGTCCTGTGGACCTCCGACTGGCTTCATTCTGGACATCTCTCCCTGCACTTAGGACTGACCAAAATCGTCTTTGGCCTTTGCTAACTCCAGCATCATTTTTTCTTCAGGACTATTCTGTCCCATCTGTTCATTTCTGCCTTTTATCTCCTGATATTCCTTCCACTTCTTTTATCTCTTTCCATTTCTGTTACCCATGTACTCCAATTACTCTGGAGTTACCTCCAAATTACCTCCGATTACCTTCGATAATTTCCGCTTTTTGCATCTCTTTTTCCTTTTCACCTTCTGATATTTTTCCTCTGTTTTTTGTTCATCTTTTTCTACCCATGTACTCTGTTGGCAGCATTCTTTGGCTCCTCTTGGGCCTCGAGGGCTCAGCCTTAAAGGAGAGGCACCACCCATCACCACCTTACCCTACCACCTCCATCCATCAACTCCAGTGCACCTATTGCACACCCCATGACCTCCATACAAACCTCTGAAATCTCCGCCACTCTGGAGTTACCACTCTGGACCCCTCTCCAAAGCCTCTACTTCAACTCCAATTTCACCTCCAGTACCCTCAAGGTACACCTCTGCCCAACCTCATCTTGTTACCCTGCCTCTGGCTCCTTGATTGGAGTCCTCTATCCATCCCCTCCAGACTCTCTTCTAGGTCTACAGGCTTTCTCTCCGCCTTCCAGACCATCCGGTACCTTGTGGTACACCTCCATGTGTCCTCCAGCACCCTCCAGAGCTATATTCATTCAGTTCCTCCAATGCTGCATTTTCATTTGCTTCATCACTTTTCCTTCTGCCTTCTTTGTTCTGTATTGGACTAATTGCTGCATTGTCATCTTTCAGTCCACCCCAGTTCTACCTTCGAACGCCCCAGTCCCTAGTGTACCCTTCAGCATTCACCTCCAATACCTCCAGCATAACTCCAGAATACTCCGTTCTACTTGACCATTCTGTCACTATTGACCTCTTTCAGGTCTCTTCACTTTCCTTCCTGTCTTCCTCCTGGACTTTTGCCAACTCAGGCATTTTCTTGCATCATCCATGTAGTCCAGTTCATTATCTCATCTTCTTCTGCTTCACCCACCTCCAGTACCCCTTGGTACAACTCCGGATTAACTCCAGTTAACTCTGCTTTTTCAGTGTTTCATCCTCGTTTCTCTATCTGTTCCAGTCCCCCTTCGTTTGCCCTTGTTCTTCCATTACCTCCGTTTACTCCATTCACTTCCTTTGCCTTCCATTTTCTTCTGGTGCATTCCTGTGCCACTCCATTCCCCTCTGCTTACTCTGGTTTAACTCCAGAGTAACTCCAGATTTTCTCCGGTTTACTTCGTTCTATTTCTGCACTCTGTCTTCTGCTTTTCCATTCTGGACTCATTCCATTTTCCTCCATGAACTCCAGCCTTACTCCGGTTTTACACCATCTTGGGTACATTATGTATCTTTATCTTCTCCATTTCCAGGACCATTTGGTACCTGGCAAACACCTCTATTTCTCCAGCCTGTTTCAGGCATCCTTGAGCCCTTTCTGGGGCCCTCTGACTTTTTTATCTCTACTTCTGTTTCTGTCTCTGTACTTACATCTCCATTCCTTTTCCATTTCACTCTGTTACCTTACTCCAAACTCCAGTACAAACTCTGTACAAACTCCAATCCTTTCCTTGGACCTTCATCCTCTGTCCTTCCTGGCACCATCTGGTGCCCTCTGCTCCCTGGCCCTCTCCAGGCACCTCCAACCCCATCCCGGGGTTCTCTGTCTTCTCTTTTCTCTGTATTCATTTCCCCTCCATTTCCTTGGCTCTGTCTATGTTTCAGTTTTCATTTCTTGTTTCCTCCGATCCTATTTTCTCTCTGTTTCCATCTTCTCCAGTGTCCAGCCACCCCTGCATGTCCTCTGCTGCCACTCCACATGCCTTGCCATCTCCAGCATCTGTTCCACTCTGCTTGTGCATCCTCTGTGCTCTCCGAATCCACCTCGTGCACCATCCAAATCCATCCTCTATCAGGACTTGTGCCAAAGACACACCTTGACCCCTCTTGCACTGAGGCTTGGAGCCTCCTTTTCAAAGTTAGCATATTATCAGTAGCAGGACTTCGAGTCTTCCAGCTGGTCCAGACAATTCTTCATCACTCCAAACTCCGTGTGGCACTCTTTCTCAGACTTGGCCCAGTAAGCACCTCCATCATCACCTCTGTTGGTGTATCCCTTCCAAAGAAGCTTGACTGCTTCCCCAGATTGGCTCTGCACTGAATCCCTGCTTACTCTAGGCCTCGAGGGCTCAGCCTTAAAGGGGAGGCACCGTCATATCCATGACATCCCATCCATCTCTGCCTCCTCTGGCCCCATCTCCGACCAACTCCAGTCACCTCCATCACCCTCAGTCCACCTCCACTTCTTCCATGCTCGGAGCTCCACTCCTCCGCTCCAGACCAAGGCTGTGCTTGCCCAGGGACTTGGCTATACTTTGGACCTGGATATCATTTTGTACATTCTGTTTGTACTTCCCTTTGCTTCTCTCATCCCTTCTTGGTCCCTTATGGACCCTTGATATTATATCACTCATTCCCTGACATCCTTGATGTCCCTGATTATCTTTTAGTATAAAACCTCTGTACCTCTGTCATGTAACCTTAGCACGAATATTGACTTAATTCCCACTCTCCTAATTCTCATCACAATCCCCTCCTCCTCCTGTCAGAACTCTGCTCCTCCAAAATATGAGAACACAGATCTGTTCAAGGGTGTGACACATAAGTCCTGCACTGACGTCCTTTCCATGCAACCCTGCTCCAACACCTCCACTCTGGACTTCAGTCCAACTCCAAGATGAACTTCATCAACTACCCCTCAGCACCTCCGGACCTCTGATTGGACTTGAGTCCGGAGAGTCCAGGACGATTTAACAAGCACAAACACTTGTCTCACCTGCCTACCTTGTCCATTTGAGTGCCATGCACCACCACTCATCTCACTTACTTGCTGCATTCATTGGAGTGCAAACACTCATCTTACCAAGTCACTATGTTTACTAGAGCATGAACACACCTCCAACACAGTCACCATGTCTATTGAAGCATGAATGCTCCTCTTACCCACCCACCATATTCATTAGAGTGCAAACACTTGCTTCATCCAGTTACTCTATCTATTGGAGCGCTCACGCTCACCTTGCCCACCTACTATGTCTGTTCAAGCATTTGTGCTCATCCTACCCACCCACTGTGTCTATGGGGGGTGCAAACGTTCATTCCATTTGCCTACCATGTCTGTTTGAGTGCAAACACTCACCTTGCCCAGTTGTCATATCTATTGGAGTGAGAATGCTTACCTTACCTGCCCACCATGTCCATTCAAGCATTTGTGCTTGTCCTACCCGCCCACTATGTCTATGGGGGGTGTAAACATTCATTCCACCTGCCTACCATGTCTATTCAAGTGCAAATGCTCACCTTGCCCAGTCACCATATCTATTGGAGCACAAATGCTTGTCTCGCATGCCCACCATGTCTGTTCAAGCATTTGCATTTGTCCTGCCTGCCCACTGTGTCTATGGGGGCACCAATGCTCATTTCACCTGCCTACCATATCTGTTCAAGCACAAATGCTCACCTTGTCTGGTCACCATGTCTATTGGAGCATTTGCATTTATCCTGCCTGCCTACTGTGTCTATGGGAGCACCAACACTCATTTCACCCACCTACCATATCTGTTCAAGCACAAATGCTCACCTTGTCCAGTCACCATGTCTATTGGAGTGTTTGCATTCATCCTGCCTGCCTACTGTGTCTATGGGGGCACCAACACTCATTTCACCCACCTACCATATCTGTTCAAGCATAAATGCTTGCCTTGCATGCCCACCATGTCCATCCAAGTGTTTGCACTTGTCCTACCCACCCACTGTCTATAGGGGCACAAACACTCACCTCATCCAGTCATTATGTCTATTGGAGCACATGCACTTGCCACACCCAGTCACTTTGTCCACTCAACCTGTCTTACTAGTCTACCATATCCATTCAAGCACAAACACATATTTTATACATTCACTTCATATATCCAAGTAGCCCCAATAACAACATAAATACTCCATCACAATGACAGTCATATGTAGGACAATCATGGGGATCACAGTCACCATATTAGAAATGAGACAATAATGATAAATATACATAACTAGTGTTCATGAGAACAACCAGTACACAATGGCACAAAGTATCAGATGTAACAAAGAAAATTAAGACAAGGCATGTGTTGACCAACATAACCAAATTACAACAGCGACAACGAAAAAAAGAACAGAGCACAGCAGCAGAAACAACAAAGACACGAGAGGTAGTAAAAACATAAAGAAAAGGCAATGAGGATCAATGAATAAAGAGACAACAACACAGACAAAATTGGGGAAAAGGGACATGGGAGGGTAGACAGACACTCACCTGGTCTTATATAACGGACGCCTTGCCAAGCGGACACATCATCTGGAACCTTCCAGAACATGTTAAGCGAGCTAAACGAGCAGTGTCCGGGGACTGCTTACCTGTGATCTCCTGGAGGGTGTCCGGACCTTTTAGCTGCAGCAGGCACCCTACGCCGTAATGCTTCTTCACGGTAACAGGGCACCACGAACTCGCAAAGGCCACCAGGTTAGGTACGGCACAGCCCGCTCCACTCCAAGTTCGATACGCCTCCGCCCTGTGACGTGAACGCGGCCACTGTGTGTTACGCACGGCCTGTCAGCCCACCAAGATGCGGTGTGAATCATTCATCAGTCTCCAAAAACCAGACTTTCATGATTAGAAGACAACTGCTTTCAGACTGGTACTGCGCGGAAGTTCCTCGGTTGCGCGCACTGTCCATGATTTAAATTTTAGATGGAAGAGCAACTTAAGCAAGTATGTTTCGCATGCGCGGGAGCCGTTGTAGTTGCCAGAAGCAAGTCACTTGATATGATGCCATCCATAGGTCCAAATCATTGTCGCGAACTCAGCTAGTAGCCCATTCGATTTGCTCCACTTTTGGATTCGGCCGAATGGTCCGTGGATCTACACGTGCGACTGACGTCGATGTTGGACGATATCTTTGGCCTTCCTCCGGCCACACTAACTCGGCCTGGCTAAGCCGTGTGAACAGGTGCGCCTAGGTTCGGGTAGGACGGCCAGCCTTGTTTAAGACCACTCATCTTTTTGACAGGATATCGCTATTGCGAGCATGTTGGACCCTGGGTGTGACGTACCTATTTCTCAGCGCCCAGAGAGGACGAAGCGTTTCTGCTTCAGTCCCGAAGCCTGTTGTGTCATCCATCAATGTTTCAGCTCTCCGCTGCCAGGGAAGGATAAGGATGACGCACTGGCGCTAAATGCTCGAATCCCGCCCCGACCTTCGTCAACCTTTCAAATGTCCACGGCCGGGGGGGGGACGAAGACAAAGCGCTGGTACGTCAGAACAAGTTATTTTCGTGTCCACTTGTTCGTAATGGTGATGGTGAGAGGTCCTGCATAAATAACCCCACAAGAGATATGAGCGCAGGTCCCCATTCTCGCTTTTTCTTCTCCTTTTCCTATCACCATGGCCTCTGTTACTTCCTTCCAGCAGAGTGCCCCTGGTGTATCCTATCCACCCCTGGATAGATCTTTCTATTTACCAGAGATGATGATCGAGTTTAACGCAAGGCACAACCCCACACATACATTTTTCACCTTTTACGACAGGCGCGCTAACGACCTTCGCCACGTCTCTTATTTAGAATTTTACCGCGCATGCCAACGCGTAGTTCATGCCGTCCGTCCCAACCGTCGAGGCCCGGACAACACCATCGTTGCGATCATCGCTAACTGCGACACCATCCTCTACCACGCTACCACTGTGGGTGTGATTCACGCTGGTCTTATCGTACGTCGCGACTACGCTGATGTTAATCAGTTAACGCGACTGACATTGCTATTCTCGGTCAAATAGCCGTTCCTGATGTCACCTCGAAACTCACCGGCTGCGATCGTCAACATGATGGAAAAGACGGGTTGCCGGCGTCTGATTGCAACGCGTCACTCTCTCGCGGCGCTCTTTGATGGAATTAAAGCAGAGTTCGCGTCGCGCGACGACGAATTACTCGTGACCAAGCTTGAGATTAAGGCTTAAGGAACCGCCCGCGCTTGCATACGCGTACCCCGAGCTCGCAAATGAGACAGAAAGCACGCTATTCGTGCCGTATCTCAAGGCGGACCGACGACCCGCCGAAGATGCGGTCATGTACTACCTCCACTCGTCTGGGAGTACCGGTTTCCCAAACCCATCCAGATATCCTTTCTGACCGCTGTACACTGGTGCACCACACGTGAGTTTGTATCTCACTCACATTCGAGTATCAGATCATTTACGTGTCCATGAGAACAGCGTCTGTGTTGCAACACGTCGATCTCCCCCCTGATTCCCGAATCGGTGTGGCGTCGGCCCCACCGTTCCACACCCTCGGCATTTACATACAGCTGTACTATCCTATCGTTTCACTCAAGAGCGCATCCGTGTACGCTCCCACGTCCTACCACGATCCCACAATCGCCCTCGTCATCCCCAACACGCACAACACAGTCGAGGTCGTCCAGCGGACCAGAGCGACTGCGCTCGTCATCGTCCCCGCATTCCTGGAAGAATGGGTGGCCTCGCCTCACGCTGTCGAGGTACTAAGCAGATCGGATCACGTGGTGTGTCTTCGTCTCGCTCTCGTTGTTGTCTCTCCAATCTAACACGAACGCGTTCCCTCGGAGGTATTCGGTGGTGGACCACTTTCCAAAAAGACCGGAGATGCGCTGGTAGCTGCAAGAATTAAGCTCACATCTTGCTATGGCGCGACCGAGACTGGCATTCTCACGTATGCGCTCAAGAGTCCGGCTGAACAGGCTCTTTGGGAGTTGGTACGCTTTGGACCGAATTAACGTATAGGCTGGGTGGGGCAGGACGACAGGACGTACGAGTGTCAGGTGTTGGTGTGTGTATTTGCCATGGGTTGCAGACTAAGCGTGGATAGCTGATCCTGGAACGCTGCATGCGCGGGACACAGACATGTCCGACACACCAGGTGTCTATCGAGAACCTGCCTGACGTCAAGGGGTACGCGACCGCGGACGCGTTCGCCAAACACCCCACCATTGAGGGGTTATACAAAATGTAGGTCGTACTGTGCACGAGACTGTACAAGTCACGCTCGTGTTCACCGTTCCTCACTGTGTACGATGGCGTTGGCAGGCTGGACGACGTACTGATTCATTCTTCTGGCGAGAAGACAGTTCCTGCACCAATGGAGATGTCTGTTAGACTGCAGGATACTTGTAGTCACTAAGTATTAGATAGGTAAATGTAAGTACTAACCTGCAGGATACTTGTAGTCACTAAGGTCTTGTCTGGCATACGAAAATTTACAACTTGAGGGTCGGCTGAAGTTGGTGAACATTTGGCTAACTGATTTGGAGATAACTGGCATTATGATACTGTACTATAGGGCTGTACAGTAGATAAGCAGATGATCGACCTGCACTGATAGCAATGGACCTCGAAATGCAAGCAACATATAAGAGACAGCACCATCTCTTCATGCTACTGTCATTTTTTGTAATCCAACTCACATATTACTATCAGTTACTCTTCCTCTCGATACCAGAAAAAATCCCATACCACACATTGATCCTCTCAGGCGAAGCATGGATTCTCGAGCTGATGAATGGCCATCCAGACCAAATCAAAACATCCCTTGGGGTCAGTCATGATGTATTTGAAGCATTGATATGTGTTCTTGAGGAGAATGGCTTCACAAAGTTGAAACATGGAATCTCAGTGGCAGAACAGCTGGGGATCTTTCTGTTGGAATGGCAAGCACGCGCACAGCTGCCAACGCTGAGGACCTGAGCAAGTCGCCAGTGTGCAAGCAATGTGCAGACGCCATGGACATTACCAGAGCACCCTTTGTCTAACGAGTATTCAGTACCCTTGCACATAGCATACTTTTCCCTGTTTCCCTGTTTTCCCTGAGGTTAACTTTTTCTTACTCACAATCTTACATTTTACTCCTTTTGCTTTCAATACATTCCATACCATAGAAAAGACCTGCATCTCACACCTAGACACCTCAGTCCATTGTACCGCACGATGACTGAGGTGAGTTAGAACCTTCCATACTTACTTACCTCTGCTCACCTGTACACAGTGTCTATCTCGACAGGTAATATATTAGTCCGTTGTACCGCACGATGACTGAGTGTCTATCTCGACAGCTGTCATGCTCCCCTATTCCCATGCATATATTCCATAAGGTTATGAGCCCCACACCCTAATCACATTAACCAAGAAACCATAGAACTCACCATGTCTGCTGCCGTTCCTGTTCCTTCTGACACCCTTCCAAGCAACATCCTGAAGCTTGATGTCAAGGGCACCAACTGGGCCATTTTCCTCTTCCACTTCCGGGTCGCTGTCAAAGTGAAGGCACTGTGGGGCCATCTTGATGGTACCACTGCCAACCTGAACCACCAGGCGACCACCACCCAGGCCCTGATGGCAGACCAAATAGCTGAAAATGCTAAGTGGTTGAAGGATGAGTACATGGTGATGTACCTGCTGACTCAGTGCATCCCAGATTCCACTGTGCTGTGCATCCAAAAGAAGGACACTGTCGCTGAAACGTGGAGTGAGATCATGAAAGAATATATGGAGAAAGGGGCTTACATGCAAATGGATCTATGTACACAGTTCCTTGAATCGAAACTGACCAAGGGGGGTGATGTTTGCCAGTTCCTAGATGGACTGTGAACGAAGCGAGATGAACTGTCAGCTGTTGGAGTCAAGATTGATGAACAGGATTACCATTCCATGATTATTAAATCCCTCCCCAACTTGCTCACCAACTTCGCCTTGAGTCAGCTCACTGCTGTGTGGCTCTTCAGCTCAACCAAGACACTGGAGCCTGACATACTCATATCCATTATAGCCAAGGAGGCTGATCACCAGAAGGCAAAGTATCCGGCCCGGACTGCCACTCTGCTTGCAGATGAAGCATAGCTTGTTCTCCAGGCATTGCTTTCATTCATCAGGGGACAGATTCAGGGCATCAAGTCCATGGCATTGGGATCCCTGGTAGAAGTGGTGCAAGGGGCAAAAGACCTTTGAGGGAAGGTGCAAGTGGAAGTGGTCCTAGCAGTGGTAGTGAATCTGGGAGCCATTTGAATTCAATTGGCCTCAAACTGCTCAACCTTTGAGTACCAATCTGAGATCTTCTTTGGCATGATTTCTAACCCAGCCATCCTGGAACAATGGTACTGATGAAGGCCTTGCTCAAATAGGCCAATTAGAGCGAGGTTGTTGGTGAGGGCAGTGGTGGTGGATAGGATGTGAAATTCAGATACATATTTGATGCTAAAAATCGTGACCAGGACGAAGCCATGTCCATAGGCACCTCAGGTGGCACTTGAAGCCAAGGAAAAGGAAACCAAGGCAGAGGTTGAGGAAGACAAAGCCCGCCCAAGTGTTGAGAGTGCAGATCTACAGAGCATCTGGCAGACTTCCATAAAAAAAAAGCAAAAGAGAAGAAACCTACTGGTACTGAGACCACCCATGCTGCCTGTGGTGACAGTGATTCAGAGGACAGTGTATTCAGTGTTTGGAACAAATTGAGTGACAACAAATTGATCCTGGATTTATTGCAGGCCGAGTCTTCAAATGACAAAGACAGAGACAGAGACAATAGTGGCAACTGGTTCTCAGTCACAGACGAGGACATCTTTGATGACATATGGGACCATGAAGAGTCCCAAGCACTGAGGGTCAATGACAAGGTGTCAGTCAACTGCGCAGACTCTACCATGGACCTGGAGAATGTAGCCATGCAAGTGAACAATGAACACACCCCCCCTTGCCAGATCGAACTGTTTGACTCTGGCATGACTTGCCATATCTCTCCCTATTGTGAATGTTTCGAGAACCTCACCGATATCCCTAATAAATCATTTACAGCTGCAAATCGTCAGAAGTTTGTCGTGACAGGTGTCAGCGACATGATCATCAAAGTCCCGAATGGGTATGACATATCACAATTGTGTCTTACTGAAGTCCTTTTTTTGCCAGAGGTAGGATACACCTTGGTATCCATAGGTCGTCTTGATGAGCTTGGGCTCTCAACAACATTCACAGAAGGTTTCTGCACAATCTGGGGATCAGATGGCGAAATAATTGGCCAAATACCACATACCACAAAAGGACTGTACCATGTTGTACATGATTGGGAAACTGCAAATGCCACAACTGAAATGGTGACACTCATGGAGCTACACTGCCATTTCAGACACATTTCCCCAGCTGCAGCTCGGTGCCTTGCTGAAAAGGGCCTCATTACTGGCTTGCGGCTTGACAACACCAAAAGCGAATATGATTTCTGCAAATCATGTGTATATGGGAAGGCGATGTGCAAGCCGATCATCAAGGTCCATGAGGGAGAGCATGCTAATGAGATCGGCACTCTAGTCCATTCAGACATCTGGGGTCCTGCACCCATCAAGACGCTTGGCAGCAAGCGCTACTATGTGACGTTCACAGATGACCATTTGCAGCTGACCTATATGCATACTTTACATCAGAAAAGCAAAACCTTCGAGATGTACTGAAAGTTTGAAGCTTGGCTTGACCGCCAGCTGTCTGCAAAAGTCTGCATGCTACACTCAGACTGGGGAGGCGAATACCAAGGGAAAGAGTTCATCACTTACCTACAATGCCAGGGGACTGTGCAGCATTTCACAGCGCATGACACACCACAACACAATGGGATGGCCAAACAGCTAAATCGGACCATTCTTGAGTGCATGCGCACTCTGTTGCATGCGAGCGACCTGCCAAAATTCCTGTGGGGAGAAGCAGCACGTCATGTCATATGGCTAAAGAACCAAACACCTACCAAGATGCTTGAAGGCTGCACGCTGTATGAGGTCACCTTTGGGCAAAAGCCAGACTTGAGCCATGTGCATGAATGGGGAAGCAAGGTATACACTAGGACGGAGCGGGGAGACAAGTTGACCTGGCAGGTTAACAAGGTCAGATGGATGGGCATTGATGACCAAACAGAAAACACCTACCAGGTATACTGGCCAATGAAACAGATCGTCACTGTTGAGTGCAATGTCTACTGGAACATGATGCAGTGTGACATCGAGGAGGAGAAAGACAATGATTACACAAGCAATGTCACACAAGCGTATGTGTACAGCCCCATGCCACATGCCACCAATATTACCCAATCTAGCCCATCACTGCTGCCACAGCCCACAGCCACTGGAGTCCCACCAGCTCCTGATCCTGTCAGCAACACATGCCCCAAACACATTCGCCAACCTAGCCAACATGTCCTCAACATCATCCATGGCAAGGCTGCCGATCCACAACCACCTCGAGGGGTACAGCTACCCAACCCAATTGTTGAGGCACCCGAAAACAACACTGGCCCTGCAACACTTGAGGGGAAGGGAACTGTGGAGCAAATCGTAGCAACAGTTGACTACAACAGTGACATCAAACTTGCCCTCGCACTAAACGAGACGATCACTGAGGCTGAGGCCCTCGAACCCAGCTCCCTCACTGAAGTGAAGCGCCGCCCTGACTGGCCACAATGGGAACAAGATATCCATGAAGAGCTTGCCACGCTCGAAAAAGCTGGTACCTGGGTACTAGCAGAACCTCCCACTGGTGCTAATATAGTAGGGTCGAAATGGGTTTTCTGTGCAAAGAAAGATGCCACAGGGAACGTTGTCTGCCACAAGGCACAACTTGTTGCCCAGGGTTTTTCACAGGTACCCAGCATCAACTACTTCAACACCTACACCCCTGTTGCCAAACTCATGTCCATCCACACAGTGCTCACACTTGCTGCCCACCTCGATCTTGAACTCCATCAGATTGACATAAAGGGTGCATACCTAAATGGCAAACTAAATGAAAGTGAATGCATTTACATGCACCAACCACCCAGGTATGTTGACCCAAAATTCCCTCACCACATCTGTTGTTTGCACAAGACATTGTATGGACTCAAACAGAGTGGCCAACAATGGTACCAAAAGTTAGTCGACATATTGGTCAAGGCCCTAGGTTTCAGGCAGTGCAAAGTTGACCAAGCTGTCTTTGTCAAACGAGCTGAAAAATCGCTAACCATTATAGTCATACACATCAACAACTGTACCATTGCCACATCATCCATCCCACTTGTCGTTGAGCTCAAAATGAAGATCCACAAGCATGTCGAGATCACAGATCTCGGCGAGCTCCATTGGCTCCTAGGCATTGAAGTCATGCACAACCAGGAAGAGCGCACCATCACTCTCTCACAAGGGTCATACCTTGAGTCGATCACCCGCAGATTCTGTTGGCAACCTATCCAGTTAAGGCTTTGGTCACACACTAGAAGCTTGCTAGAGTCAAGAGGAAGGGGAATCAACCAGGACTTGACTGAAGTCCGGTCGTTGATGTATTTAGGTATATATACTACAGAGTACTCTAGGGCAGATGTGTGAAGACTTACTAAGGTAATGACATCATTGTGGAGCGGAATTAGAGATAAGAGCCTAGAGCGACGGTGATTAAAGAAGCATGGAGATAAGGGTCTAGAAGGAGTGTGATTTAAGTGAAGGGTTTGACTTAGACTTGGTCAGGTGACATGTCCCATGGTCACGTGATAGTGGTCATGTGACTTGATAAGATAAGATAAGATGAAATCATAACATTACCCCCCTCCTATGAATCACATTCCAGGCAATTAAAGGGAACCTGGGAGGGCTCCGTTATGTTGTCGTAGGATGGAAAGAGTGAATCAAAGTCCATTTGGACCATTCTGAGCTTCTGGGGTGCTGCTGGGTTTGAGAGGTAAAAGTCCTTTATTGCCTCTTTGGCATTTGTGAGGTGGCTCTGAGGTTCCCACGTATGGTCTTCCTCGTCATAGCCCTTCCAGTGTACCAAGAACTCCAGGGATTGTCCTTTAAGTCTTGAATTGACTATATAGTTGACTTTGAACTCTGGTAGTCCTTCTTGTGTGCCCACGATGGGTCCTGGGGCAATGACAGGTTGATTTTCAAGGCGTTCCTTATAAGGTTTAACTCTTGAAATGTTTACTGTGGGGTGGATTCGCAGGGTGGAAGGAAGTTTGAGTGTGACGGCATTAGGGCCTGCGAATGCTAGGATTTCATAAGGGCCGATCCATCACTCAGTGAGCTTCTTCGAGGCCTGATTAAGTTTAATGTTCTCAGTTGATAGCCAGACTTTATCTCCAACTACCAAATCTGGAACCTTGGTGCGGTGTTTATCCGCTTGTTTCTTCATGGATTGTTGAGCTTTTTCGAGTGATTCTCTAGCTTGCTCAAGCGTCTTAGAAAAGTCCTGTGCGAACACCAAGGACAATTCGTTCTTGGTAATTGTGGGTTCAATACCCATCCTTGGTTCATAAGTTTTTGTTACTTCGAACAGAGTTTTCTTGGTGGAAGAGTGTTGGCGATTGTTGTATGAAAATTGTGCCAATGGGAGCCACTCTGCCCACTTTTCTTGTTTCTCAGCAGTGAACAGCCTGAGATACTGCTGAAGATCCCTGTTGACCCTTTCTGTCTGTCCATCAGTTTGAGGATGAAAGGCTGTGGACATGTTGAGGTCTATTTTGAGCATTTTGCCCAAATCCTTCATTACTTGTGAAGCAAATTGAGGTCCTCTATCAGAGATTATGGACCTTGGTAAACCATGGTGCTTCCAAACATGGTCCCTATATAGCTTGGCTGTACCCAAGGCTGTAATCGTTTTGTTGGTGGGTATGAATTCCACCTCGTTGGAAAATCGGTCTACTACAACTAGTACAGAGTCATAGGTGTTGGAAAGGGGAAGATCAGTGATAAAGTCCACAGATATGTCCTTCCATGGACCTTCTGGGATTGGGTTTGGAATTAACTCTCCTTTAGGTACTTTGTTTTCGGGTTTCATTCTTGTGCATCTGTCACAGTGCGAGCAATATTCTTTGACTTGGGCTCGAAGGCCATTCCATTGGAAGTATTGCTCAATGATTTGCCATGTCTTTTCAGCACTCCCATGTCCAGCTATTGGAGAGTCATGGTAAAGAGTGATAATGTCTTGGTGCAGTGTGTCTTTGGGTGGTACGAAGATTCTGTCACCAAGATACAGAATTCCATCTTTTGTATGGAGGTTGGGTTTATCAGTTCCCTTCCACTCTTCTTGGGCTTCTATGATCTTTTCAAGAAGTTTTCTCTCTTCTCCTTCAATCGAGTAACCATATCTTGTTTGTACCCTTACTCTATTTTCAGGGATCATTTGGACACCTTTGTTGTCTTCGTCAATTCCCATGGCGTGATCCTCTCATCAAGAGAGAGCATTGGCCTTTCCCATTTGGGCACCAGGCTTATTTACTAAGACATAATTGAACCTTGATAGCCATTGTGACCATCTAGCTTGGCATTGGTTAAGATCTTGCTTAGTCATAAAATATTTGAGGTTCGCATGATCAGTCCACACCTGTTAAACACTGGGGACGAACTCCGGACTAACTCCGGACTTCAGAGTTAGGTTAGTCGAATGGGACTTGGCTTCACCTTATGTGGTGCACCTTTGCAGAAAGTCTGGTGTCCCAAATTTGCAGAGGGTCGGAGATTGGAGGAGAGTCTCAGACTCAAGGAGATTGTCAGATCAAGACGAGGATGGGACAGGGTTAAGTCAAGGTTAAGTTGAGATTCGAACTGAGGTATCTACTGATAGGAGTAGAGACTTTATATACTAAGAGAGATGAGATCGGGTAAGTCTTCAATGTGTGCAGGCACAGAGGTAACTATGTAAGTGAAACAGAAGTCAAGATAAGACATTGAGATGGAATGGGAATAAAGATGTCAAGATGAAAC
>JBBPKI010000561.1:0-21635 GCA_038089155.1 Nevesoporus exiguus
TGTTATTCCCTTGGTGTCGGAGGATAACGGAGGGGGTTATGCCGGTGGACCGTAGGAGATGCTTCGGAACGAGGCTGGGATTACCACACGTGCATCTCAGCTCGGCCGCCTGAATCCGAGGTCCTGCAAGTCACCGTCGTATCAGAAGGGTACTGAGCTCAAGCGGGGCTTTAATGGGCGTATGAGGCTCGTTGTTCCTGCGAGTCGCCCGTTTGGAAGGCAGCAGGATTTCATGGGACACGACACTATAGTATAACCAGCAAAACCGAGGCAGATACAGATGCGTCACGGTAGCCTGATCAGCATGACGAGTCAATTTTTATCGAGTCAAGGATCTAGGCCTCATCACTGGAGGAATATTCGCGCGCTTCAAACTACACCAAGGAACGACACGGGACGTCATTGAATATGCATGCATCCATGACCTTCCAAAACGGGCAACCAGTTGTTTGTTTCACAGGCTCTTGCCAAACACCTCGCTCGGAGTAAATTTTGAGTCTATTCAGGGACACGCATTTCGCCTTTTTCACTTCCCTCGAAAAACACCACGTTACGCCATGTCTGCCATCCGTGCTCTCCGCCAGCTCACGTCCGTGTCGTCTCGGGTCATTGCGCGTCCGGCACTGCGTAGCGGACGGACGCTGATCTCTGCGCAAGCTGTCCCGCGCATGGCACTGTCGGCAACGCGCGCGTTCTCGATGACGCCCAGTCGTCTCTCGTCCGGTTCCTGTACGTCCTCCCGCATCTTTCCTCTTGAGAAGCACCCCGCTCAACCCCTCACAGCCGACGTCGTGTTCTCACAAAAACTGAGCGAGGAGCTCAAGTACGAAAAAGAGAGTGCTCCGACGGAGGTGCCCGAGTTTTTGAAGGTGTTTAGGGAGCAGGGCACGTGGACGGTCAGTTTTTCACCTTTTTTTCTGCGGTAGCTATGTCGGTGCTCATGGGCTCGTACAGATCGAGGACGTCCAAGGCAACGACGAGGTGACGCTGATGCGCAAATTTGGTAACGAAAAGTGGGTATACGACTCTCCCTGTGCTAATCTGTGCTGACGCCCTCTCGAATCTCAGCATCCGTGCCATGTTCTCGATCGCGGACATTCAAAATGCGGAAGAGGAGCCCGAGTATGAGCAAGAAGGCGAGGAGGGCGGGGAGAGTGAACACGCTCAATCGTACCCCGTTCGCGTGTCGTTTTCGGTCACCAAGGTGAGACCGTGTCACTCGTTGGACGTTCTTAGGCTCATGGAGTGGTTTGGGACAGGACGGTGTCAAGGGTTCGCTCAACATCGATACGATGTGTCAAGAGGGCGCCTTCCTTGTGGACAACATCTCGTTCTATTCTGATGCCAAGCTCGGTACGGATTTGACTGCAGAGGCAGACTGGAAACGCCGTGGACTGTATATCGGCCCCCAGTTTGACACGCTGGATGTGGCGGTACAGGAAGAGTTTGAAAAGTGGCTGAACGAGCGTGGCGTGAACGAGGGCCTTGCCACCTTCGTTCCAGAATACTCGGAATTCAAGGAGCAAAAGGTATGTGTGGAGGGCTTGCTCTGATGGACGTTGTGGCTGATGTGGTATGTGCTGTGCAGGAATACGTGAGGTGGCTCGAGAACGTCAGGAGTTTCGTAGACGCCTGAAGGAGCGCCCGACGATGTGGATGACGGATAGTATTAGTTTGCACGCATATGTACTTGACTAATTTACACGTCGTACTTGACGGGAATCGCATCACCACTCCTGACATGATTCAGCTTGGCTGACTGGCGAATACCGAAGAACATTCTCGGCCACCCTCCGACCTCCGACGCGACTCCGATCGCCTTGCAGTGTGCTTGCCCGGCCACTCCCATCGCACATATAATCCAAGGACGACTCGAGCCATGTCCCACAACCAGCGCAGCCAGCTCACTCGACATGTCCTCTCTCATCCAAAGCCACTCCTCTTCCTCGTCGGGACTCTACATCCCTATACATAGACGCACACCCAGCTCGTCTAGCTCATCGACACCCTCGTGCTCGCCCTCTTCGAGCTCACGTGCGCTCTCGCCCTCTCCTTCGCGTACGTACCCTGTGCAGTGAATCCCGATCGCGTGTGCTGACGCCGACGTTCAGTGCGCGCGCCAGTACCGGGGGTGTACACACCCGCAGAGCTTCTCGCGCTCTCGCATTCCCCGCTCGTCGCCCAGCTCGCGACGTCACACGGCGTCGTCGATGCATTGCGCGCGGTCGCACCCGAGGTCGTGCAGACGAAGAAGCAGCGCAAGGCAGCGGCGTGGCGGGCACGGCACCCAGTGCCCACAGGTGGACATCGACGCACGTCGTCGCGCGGGTCGCAGTCGCATTCGGAATCGGAAGAAGAAAGAGCAGTTTCTTGGAGGAGGGCATAGTCTATTCTTGAATTCGGCGCGCGACGCTTTCATTGTTGGGGAGGGATATACCACGAAGGGGAATAGGCTAAAGATCGCATTGTAACTAAAGACGCTAATCCACATCTCATCGACACATCGCTAAAGAGTGCTATCGACCACAGTGCAGCTGCGGGTATCCAAGAAATGTAAGTATAAACGAAAGATACCGATCGACTATACGTTAGAGACCTCCAAAATGAAACACGAACATGCAGATGGACATCGCCCTAACTTTTCAGCAAACCAAGTGCGTTTTGAGCGTCCCCCAGTCTCCACGCAACAACGACCACCAACAATCCAACCAAGACCACCCACGCATGCGTTCCGTGACTACTCGCCTTTATGTGCTGTTGGCATCAGACTTGGGATCAATAAGCGTCCATCGCAACTACACGCGTCGGAAATTCACCTTGCTCTCACCAGGCGCAGGGAGGCGACGCGGTGGCAGGCTCGTGCCGAGCACGTTCTTCAGCCAGGATTCCTTCTTCGTCTGTTCGGCAAAAGACAGCTGAGTATGGTGCTCCCTCGGTCGGAGCAACAAGACTTACGCTATATGGGGGGAACCTGCTTCCAAGGACGATATCAATCCTACATGTGCAGGAGTGTAAGTCTCGCAAACACTCCATAGGCATATACGCACCAGGAAGGCGAGTCGAGCGACGACCTCAAGTGCGTGAACATGTCAAAGGTAAACTTGCGCGTGTGATAGCCACCTAGGATGTAATCCCGGTCGGGTAGCGCAAGGGACAATCAAGGGAAGACTCACTTCCACTCGGTCCGATGCCACCAAACGGGAGACCGTCAGCTACACAAGTAGCTCAGTCACGTCACTCGTCGAAGACACCGCCGCTCACCCGCGCAATGAACCATCGTATCGTTGGCGATGGCCGAGCCGCTCTGGGTATTGTCGAAAACTAGATCCACGGTCAAACGCACGATACGTTGATCCGATCGAACCACTTGCCCTTGTTCTTGAAGCCTGCATCTTGCGAAAAGACGTAGAGCGCAAGCGGATGGTCCCTGCACGAATGTCTATGGCAGTGTCGATACGCGACCGAACGAAACACACCTGTCGTTGATGAATTCGATGGCTTCATCAAGGTTTTTGACAGGCACTACAGGGAGGAGGGGACCGAACAACTCCCTGTGTCATGGTGTTAGTTTTTGGTCGCATTCTAGAACACAGACGTACTCGCTCATCAACGAGTCGTCGCCCTTGACGTCCTTGACAACCGTGGGTGCAATAAATAGCCTAGACTCGTCGGTTTGACCGCCAAACACGACCGTTCCAGACGTCTTCTCCAGGAGACCCTTGACCCGGTTAAAGTGACCCTTGTTGATAAGATGGCTCAGGTCGGGTGACTCGACGGCGCCATTCGGATAGAACTCGTCGTGCCTACAGACGACGAAGGGTTATGCAAGGAAGATCCCGAAATGTATTGTCAAAGGACGAACGCTTCTTTCAACGCCTGGATGATTGTATCCTGAGCGTCTTCCTGAACCAGAATGTAGTCGGGCGCGACACAGGTCTGTCCCGCATTGATGCACTTGCCCCACATGATGCGTTTCGCCGCCGTTTGGAGATCACATTTGGGATCGATGACGACGGGAGACTTGCCACCAAGCTGAAAGACGGTGATGATTCATTCCGGAGTGCACGCTCATCCCGACATACCTCGAGACTCACGGGTGACAGCGTCTTGGCGGCTGCAGCACACACGAGCTTTGCGACCCGCCCGCTTCCGGTGTACAAAACTAGCACACGTCAGCTCGGACTCTCAAGCCTGGGTGCACCTAAAATACGCACTGTGGTCCCATGGCAGTTCTAAAAGCTACGGACGGGCTCGGTCAGCCAAATCACGTGTCCGGTGTTTCAAGTAAAAGTGTTACCTTGGTCGTCTCGGGGATGGCCCCCAGGACGACGCGCACCACGTCCGGATCCATGTACTTTGGAACGAGTTCGGCAATGAGACCACTGGTGGCCGACGACAGCTCGGACGGCTTGAGCACGAAACAATTGCCCGCCGCGATAGCACCAATCTGGAGAACGAGCGCGATGAGTAAACGAAAAAAGAACAAAAAACGAGTGCGGCGTACCATAGGACCGATGGCCAGCCAGATGGGATAGTTGAATGGGCTGATGGAGAGCACGACGCCCTTGGGTTCTTTTCGAATGACGGGGCGAAAGGCTGCAAAGTTGACATTGAATGGCGCTTTTTCGGGACGTGCCCACTTGGCGACGCGGTCATAGGCAATCTTGCAGTCGCTGATGGTCGAGTCGAGTTCGAGGCTACGTCAGTCGAGGGTGGGGTGTCAGCAAGGCGTTTGCGTCCAGCTAGGGAGAAGCAGGGCAGGAAAAAGGCGACGCACAAGGCAGTCTCGAGAGAGGGGCGACCGAGGTCTTGTGCAAACGTCGCCTTGAAGCGGTCATAGTTGTCCTGGAGGAGATAGGCGAGTTGAAGGATTTGTGTCTTGCGTCCTTCGATGGACTTGAGCTTGCCTGCTCTGAAACTCTTGCGCAGGTCAGCGTGGATCTGGCAGGGAGCGGGTCATGTTCGAGTGCGGTTCGGGATGACGAGGACATGACGGACCTGGGGTATGTCGTCGATGGGGGTGTACACGAGCTCGGTGGACATGTTGGGGATGGTCTGAGGTCTGGCTACGACTCGCTGTGGACACTGGTTTGATCTGACCTGAGAAATCGCCAACGGCCCCACTCACGCCTTGGAAAAGCGAGCTCAATGAGCCCAACTCGCCTTGCAATGGAAACGTGCGCAACCCCCAAAGTGTAAGCACACGACACCTCAAATACGTCAGCGTTCACCGCGCAGCGCCATTTTACGGTCGAGGACATTCCGCAACGTCGAGAGGCTGTTCGTTTCATCCATCAAAGCGGACGCGCCCGATGTTTGATGCAGGGCAATTATATATATGCCTCGAACCCTCCCGGAAAGAGGGAGCGTATCACCCCTCACCTTCTCCTGGTCGTCACCCGGGAACGAACTCATGCAGCCCCGAGGTGCGCTCCACGCGCAAGAAATGGCGCCTTCCTGCGCTGATCTCACGTCGCCATTAGTCTACCAAGACCTGCTCCTCCAACGACTGCGCACCCATCACGGAGATCGCCTCAACGAGAGAACGAACTGGGTTACGACGGCATCTGGTCCCCTCCAACGCCCCACTTACACTGCCCTCTTCTATCGTGCGTGCCACTGGGTGTTTCTGTGCACTCCAAATTGACCTGATTTCCAAAAAAAAACACATTCAGTCAATGGCGCCGAGGTGGGCAGAGGGACTGGGCCGACACGAGGAGCTGCAAAGGAGTCTGCTGCTGCGAGAGCGCTTTCGAGACTACCGTACTCTCCCGAGGAAGAGCACCGAATGAGACGCCCAGCGATCTGGCGCGTTGCCTACAACAGTTCCCCGCGTGCGGAGAGGTGCCACGATAGCGAAGACGCTCCAAACACGAACCAGCGCAACTCTTCCGAGTCATCGTTATAGACATCATAGTGCCTACGAACCCCAGTGATCTCGGTAGGTGTTGGATCAGGCTGGAGAGTACGGACGGCAGCCAAGCAGCAACGGGAAAGAGGTGAGAATGGAAGCTGTGGCTTGGGGTGCCGTTGAGCACAAGATAGTTGAAGTCATCCCATGAAGAAGCATCTATGTCCAGTGCTCTCGTTTACTTTGCCGCTACGAATACGAGTTTTCGATCATGCAACGGAGTTCCAGGGCTAGCCACTCCTGTGGTAAGATCCTCGAAGAGCTCAAGAGGTCACACGGTACCAATCAGAGCGCCGCACGATCCTCTCCTGGACCCCATCTGTAAATCACTTCATCACCACGGGGGCGCCTGCAGCGAATCTCCCACCTTTCGACCCCTTGTGTCTATCCAGCCAAGTCCACACCCGTCCAAGGCGTGCGGCGTGATGGACGTACAACAGGATCCACAGAAGGTGGTACCGCTCCAATGCTGACTCGAACGACCCGACATATGCCGGCTCATGGGTAGGATTGAGTCCGTTTGACATGGTAGAAAAAAAGGTGCTATTGGAAACCAAGAAAATTTCCTACCCATGCAACGGTTCAAAACGAGGATTTCATGCTACAGGATCAAAATGGCTACTCATACAACAGTCGTCATCCAGCAGGCGTGTGGTATACTGGAAGTTGTAACAACCGCGATGGACCCCTCAGGCCCACATTGCTCTGAACTTTTCGTGGAACTCCACCGCCGCCTCATGCACCACCTCGAGAATTCTCCAATCCTTCGCCGCCACCCAGCTGGGCTTAACGTGACCCAACCCACTCCCCGCCGGAACCACCCACTTCTCGTCCTCGTCCTCTTTCGCCGGATCGTCCACATCGATCAACCCGCTATCAAAATCCTCCAACCCACCTTCACCTTCGCCCTCGCTCGTATCTGATTCCTCGCTCACATCCATACGTTCCCCCTTCTTCATAATCAACTGCTCCAACAACCCTCTGACTGCCAGTAACGCCAAATCAAACTCCTGCAAGAAGTACCAGACCTCGCCGCGTCGGATCGCATTGGCTTTATTCAGTATCTTGTCTTGTCCGTGCGTGTAAAAGTCGAGAATGTAGGCATTGAGGGCGAAGCCACGTGTGTCGTACCCTGGTTTCGAGTTCTCTGAATGTCGCTTCTTCCCCGCCTCTAAGATGTGGGCGAACGAAGGAATAGCGTGTTCATTCAGGTTTAACCCCTTCCTTGCCGTCTTTGCCAAATCTGCTATGCTTTCGAACTGATCGCCGTGCCCTGAATTCGCCACAAACGATGACCTTGCTATTACTGTTAGCGTGGTCTCCTGCAACCACTTCCCAAACAGCGCTTCCGTGTGGAATGTAGGTGTCCCGCTGAGCTCGGTACCGCTGAGTGGAAGTTGGTTGTCGGCACCTAGTTCGGCACTGTACGCCGAGCCGCATGTGAGCGCGTAGCCTGTAAAGACTTGTAGAATCTCCTCTTCGTGGGCCGCGAGCACGCGCCAGGCGTCCTCCAACAAGGGCGGTAAAATCACCATCGACCCTGACGTCTTGATGATTTCATGAGTATTTTCTTCTTCAAGATACGACCTTGGCAGATACCGTCTTCCGAAAAGGTGACTCATGAGTAGAATGAAATCCCGCTTTGCTTGGATCAGACTGTGCTGTGCACAGATCTGGTGCAGGACGCCTTGTCTGAGTAACGCAACGAACGCAAGGTTGCTCGGCTCTGGAAGGGAAGAGGCAACGCCGTACAGTTTGAATGGGCGACCGTGTTCATCCAACAGGCGTGCCCGTCGGAGATAATCGATGCTGAATTGAAGATGATGGAGATGTTGATGTTTGTCTTCTTCGGAACTGAAGTTGACCTGGGGCAGACGGAACGCATGCTGAACCGCATTTACGGCGGCTGGTGCGTACCCGGAACCCTCCAGAAGATTGAAGAGACGAAGAGTGAACGTGGATGTCACTGGAAAGTTAACGCAGAGGGATGGGAGCTTGGATAAGGTTAAACGTTGCACCCGATCCATGGGGAGACCATAGAACACAACCTTTCCGAGAAGGTCATATCCACGTCTCCCAGCACGACCAGCGCATTGTCGGTACTGGAGTTACCCTCAATATATCTCACGAACGCAATGGGTTGCAACATACCATGAGTGCTGTTAGGTATGGGGAATCGCCACAAAAGATGGAGGTCTTCGTTGGCGCATTGATACCAAGTGCGAGCGTGTCTGCCAAGCCTCCGTTAGAGTCATTTTATCTTAGTTCCTCACATAGAGAATAACCTGTTGCGAACATAACACGAACGAATCCCCGACGAAATAGGCTATCAAATTCTTCAGAGATCACGTAAGCGAACCGTTCACCCTTACTCACCTCTCGATGACCACCCTATAGTATTTGTTCATGCCAGAATGATGCACCGCAATTCCGCGCTGCAAGCAAGGGGGTGCCCATGGGGGGATCTTCCGGCCCAATTTCTTCAATTTCTTCAATTCCTCTTCGAGCATACTTGGCGTAAACGACGTGTGCTGACCCGCAAATGAAAACTGAGGGAGTGGCGCGTTTGGATCGAATGTTGCCTGCCACTCCACCGTCTCCGTCTTGACCTCATCCGGATCCCCCTTGTTTTTCGCTGCTCTGGCAACTTCCCGCTCGCGGTCCCTTGTCCTCGATAACCATTCTTCGTATTGCGCTAGTTTGCGTTTCCATTCTGGATTCGAAGAACGCCATTCTTCCTCTTTAGCGACCAGCACGTCAAGGATGGTGCCGGCCATGATCTCGCAGTTTGTGCGGTCAAAGTTGAAGAAGATTGCCGGCTAGTATAAGGGAAGAGTGGGTTGAGAAGCTCTTTCACGCCCGTGCACCGGACGAACGTGCAACTTACAAGATCGCTTTGAGCATGCAAGTCACAGACAAGATGAATCAAGTTTTCTTTGAAGGTTTCACGCTCAGGTTGTGCGTTAATCACTTCAGTGGGTACCCGAGTGAGCGTTTCGTCTTCCAGGGCTGCGATAACCTTATTCAACGGGGCTGTTGTATCATATGGATCGAACCGAGCGACCATAGGGGCAAGACACCCTTTGAGCGCCACATCATATGAGATCACGTCCTTTTGTTGCAATAGCCTGTCAGATGGGAAAAACTTCAACGGGTCCAACGCATCAAGCGTCGAGCGTGGTAGGTCGCTGTGCGCCGCGAGCGCCCGATACAACGTCAATGTGTCTAATGCCTCTAGTGTCAAATCCGGAGGGATAGATGTAGGTCCAAATGCGAGCATTGTGACTGGATGGAGATACCGTATCCGTCCAGTGGATTTGTGTGTGGAGATCGATTCGAACATGCTACTCGGTATTTCGTGAATGTCATAAAAGAACTTCCGAAGATGGGAGTATCGGTGAGGGTGGTGGATGAATGCGTGCTGGAAACCGCTGGCTCTTTGAACAGCTTCAAGCCAAGTGTTGAACTTTTCGGGCGCACCCACTGTCGCGGACAGGCCACTATATCAGATCGGGTGGGTCGTGCTTAACCAAACGCGAACGGTATAAGGACGAAAAACTAACATGATAGGGCAGGGCGCAAGCACAAGGACTTGTTCCCATATAGATCCGCCCTCTTGCTGGCCGATCGTATGTATTTCGTCAAGAATAATACTACATATGTGAAACCGTGAATATCCGCAAGGAAACGACCAAAAATAACCCACTATTTTACGCGAGGGATCCATACCTTCGCCAAAAGTGGCGAGAGCATCATGGTGGCAAGCATTTCCGGGTCTGTGACGAGAATTTGATAGTTTTGTGGTTCGTGGGTGAGAGAGTCGCGCGTGTGCGTAGCACAGCAGCTCCCTGTGTATCGTGACTCAGTGCTATGAAGTTTCCAGAAAAAAAAAAAAGAACTGCTTACGGCCATTTAGGTCCTTGCTGAATCGCGCGTATACCTCAGCGCCGACTTGAGCAACGAGTGCTTTCGTTGGGGCAACATAAACGATGACACCATCATCCGACTCTCTAAGGACTTTTTCCATTGCATAATACGATATAAACGTTTTACCCGCACTAGTCGGGGCTGAAGGAGTGTAAGTCAGTAATACCCCAAGTAGCTTCCGAGCCCAAGGATCACGCACCAACAACGAGGACGGATTTGTTGCTGTCAACTGCATCCAGCACTTGTCTTTGCCACGCATCGGGCTTGAATGAAACTCGCGGATCGACTTGACTGTCCATACTCCGGTCCATGTATTCGCCAAAGACACGTAACTGCCATTCAATCGGGTGCTCCTCCATCCGCATAAATGAGTACAATGGCTCTTTCGTCTTTGACTTGACAAGCTTCATAAATTTAAACGAGAGAGGACGGTCTTCATGTGTTGTCGAAGCGAAGGTAAGAGTATTCGTGTAGGCAGAGAAGCCGAGGACGTCCAGGATGTCTTGGATACACCTGCGGATCTCTCTCGTCGAATAGTTAACTTCATAAATATCCTTCACCGTACGAAGTGCCGTGACTGCATGCTTGTCGCGGACTGCAGCCGACTCACATTTCGGATCCGAGATCCAAGTATGGAACAAGCGGTGGAGGTAATACAGTGCCAACTCGACCACCACGAACGGTTCGCTGGACCTTGGATTACGTTTCAAATTCGAGAGGGACTTTTCCACGGAAGAGAGAGAGGCCTCGGAATCTAGATCACGGATGCGTTCGGTTAACCATGCGACCGATTCGGTGAATTGTTTCTGGGCCTTCTGGGCCAAATTTTGCCCCCGAATAGCGTCAGCCTTAGTTTGTTTTTGGGAAGCCTTGGAAGTGGGACGCGAATAGCTTGGCTTCTGTGGCTGCACGCATTCGAGTTAATGACGAACAAATCGATGTACTATGCGAATGTAGTGACCTTAGATGGAGGTTGATTTGACGCCGCACCCACCGGCAGTATCTTGATCCGATGCAACGCCGCACCCGATGCTCCCGTCAAGGTCGCAGCTTGATCACGTAATACTTTCATGAGCCATTGATCGCCTCGAAGCTTTCTCTTCCGTTTCCACTCCAACTCGTTCGCGGACGGTGCCCCACCACCAAGGGGTTTTGACAACAAGGGCTTTTTGTGGCTATCCCGGCGTCTAGTATCGTTGAAGAGCGTTCCATCGTCGAAATAACCTGTGTTATGCGCTCTGGGTAGAAATTCAGGTGCACTTGTCTCTTCTTCGCTACTAGTGTCCCATTCGTCGGTGTCCGACCCTTCTGCGCTTTCTACTCCTTCATCCTCCCTTTCGTCAACTCGGAGGGTTCCCTCACCGCTATTCTTGTCGAAGCTAAGAATAGGTGCGAGTTCGTTATCAAAAATCTTGTTACTAAAGGGAAGTAATCCAAGCCGATTCCCTATAGGTGGAGAGACATGCGCTGATGGATGGAACGCCGTGGCGAACTGCGAAAATGCTGAAAATGGAACGGAGAATGGAGACAGCATGCTCTGCACGACCATGGAGAGATCATTCCCGAGTATGTCTTGTACAGAGAGTGTGTTGTTCTCCGTCAAGAACCGAAGGAGTGCGATAAACACCCTCCCGTCGATATCCATGGTTGTACTCAATGATGTCATGGCCACTTCCATAGCACGGAAAACGTCTGGGAGGAAACTCGATGTAAGCTGATGCTTGAAACTAGCTTCCATAGACTCCAGTCTTCTGGCCCGGTCCTGCGCCGAAAGACGATGAAGTAACACTAGATGGATGAGGAATGCGAAGAGGAGTGGCTTCTCTCGAGTACCGGAAAACTGTGTTAGGGACGCCACCTTCAGAACGACGTCCTCGATTGCCAGCGCGGTCAACGTCAAAAGGGGCTTGATCGGCGTAGACGATGGGACGAAGGCAACATTTCTTGCCTGCTCTTCGAGAGTACAAACCGCTGCGGAATATGCATTATGAACGGGGGTGGGAATGAGATTATTCACTTGACGTGGCTTCGACTCATAGACAAAAGAAAGCACCTGTTCAGAAGGTCATTTCTAGTTTTCATTCGCGATGGCTACGTGATGGTGCTGACCTTCGAGTCATGGAACTCGGCGCCAGCCAAGAGCGCGAGCCCTAACCCGCCTGTTAAGAGGCCATATAGAAACATACGGTGGCAAAGGAGGCGTTCAGATGCAAAGGCGTCCGTCAAATCTTGATCTATGGTACCATCATTGACTACAACGAACATAGGCTAAGTAATAGTGAATAAGACGAAGAAGGATGGCTTGTTTCAACTTACCTTCCTCAAGAACTGGTACTCCAGCCATCTTGGATCGGACAAATCGGTGAAGACATATACAGAAACTTGACGTATCTTGAGTAGGTGGTTGAATAGAAGTCGACGAGCAAGCGACCTGGAGGCTTCCTCGAAGTCTCCTGCGCCGGTCCTAAGTGTAACATGTCGACTTTCTACAGAGTCTCAGGACAGTGTCAAAGGAACTGCATAGAACGAACTCACCTTCCCAAAATACGACGTCAAACACAGCAGAGCGCTTGATAAACTCGTCCAGTGTACGTTCAAGTGTATGGAAAGCATGCAAGATCTGGAAGGATGGGTCTGGTGCCACGGTCACGCGCGAATCCTTTCCGAGGTAATACAGTGGAACCTCCTACCCTCTTTTTTCCCTAATGCCAGTAGCGGATCATCGATAACCAGTTGGATCAGTGAATTTCCTGTGGAGAGGGCGTGTAGATGAGTGAAACGAACATAGAGTGCACGATAACACCTTACCATCGATGATGAATGGCTCGATTCCAGCATAGTCACCGAGTAGATCCATCCACCTAGCTCGCCTGCTGGCAGCGTGCCATTCAGCACTAATCCACTTCAGCGCATCTGGAACCGATAACGAGGCGGTTGTGTCGATCGTGATCGTGTCAGACAGACGATAATAGACCTCGAACCCTTCCAAGTCCATCATATGGTCAGCGTAGCTTATCGGTGGTGAAGTAGTCCACGAAGTTTATGAGCCAACAGATAGGCTGATGGTTGGTTTGAACCGGGTGCCGATAGAAGGTTTGATGGATTGGCCCGTGCGCATTCGTAATTACCGTACGCGTGCTGTGCCGGCCGAGAACCACGCGGTTACGGGCCCCGCATGACCCGGTCAGTTCTCGACCGTGAAGTATTACTGTACATGTGCTGGGTGTTGCCGTAGGGTGAGATTACATCGGGTGAGGTCAAGGTAAGGTGTACCTTAATTGCAGAAGTTCCAGCAGCGCCTTGTTCCCATTCGAGTCTACCCCGCCCCAATTCCCTTGCTTGTGCAAGTACTTCACGAGAATTTGTTTGAAAATGCCATCTTGGTGACAGAACGAACGTGCAGATGTGTCGTTCAAATTTCCCTAGTCGGCGAGTAAGACGACCAGTACCGAAGAGGTCACTACGGTAGATAGCCAAGAAAACAAAGTGCACATTCGAATGCCATTGAAGCCCGCTCCAAGTCGTCCAAGTCCCGGATGAGACCACTCTTAGCAATGACGATCGATGGAAACAGTGAGTGATATGACAATACCAATTAGTAATATGTTCCTCGCTAACTACCCCTCCCCACCTCCAAGAAATGCCAGACGTCCGATTCACTGCCTCGGGTCGCGCAAGCGTGGTTGATGAGAATCCTGTCACCAGCTTGAATAACTTGATGTACAGGATCCGTGACATAGTAAAGACAAGAACGCTGGTTGTCTTCTTTTGACCCCTGCGCGGGAGATCTGATGCCAGCGATGTTCCTTTTGCAAAGGTCCAAAATAAAGATCGCATAGTACAGCCGCTAGGATGAGAACCATCATCACCCCGTAAGTATAGTACATTTGAGGTTTCAACAACTGTAACCGAATCCTCAGGCCCACATCGCTTTAAACTTGTCGTGAAACTCCCCCGTCGCCTTATACACCACCTTGCGGACTCTCCAATCCTTGTCCACCGCCCAGCTGGGTTTGACGCGGCCCACCCTGCTCTTCACCTGGGTCGCTCGCCTCCTTTCCTCGTCGCCCCCCCTCGGCCCCTTCTCCCTCTTCGTCTTTTTCTGTCGGGTCATCCATTTCAATAAACCCATTGTCGTCCTTTGCCCCCCACACACCCTCGCTTGTATCCGACCATTCGGTCACCCGGGATCAAAGTCCGCTCCCCATCATACTTCCACTGGGTCGAGGTAACCGCCCGCCCGCCATCATGTATGGATCGTTATAACCGCACCCAAGTGGCCCATTCCCAGAGCCCTCTTCTAGAAACGTGGTGCAACATAGTATCGCCTTTTTCGAACCGCCCGAGAACGGGCGCATGCAAGCCCGGGGCGCGCCACGCATGCTATGGAGAGGCTTGTGAATTAAAGTAAGGGTGACCTGTCACACAGTAGGCCGTGGCCGTTTTTCCAGGTGGGAACCCCCGAGCTACTGACTTCGTTTTCACCCGCGGCCGTTCCACGTGCTTGACTGCTCTCCACCCGGATCTAACGCCGCTGAGATTAATGCGGTTTGTGGGCGTGGCGATGTCGACGATCTTGGAGAGATGGCCCTACAATGTTTGTGCTTCGAGCGTCGTTGCCTCGTCGGCGCCCTTCCCGGGCCATGCGTAGGCCACCGCTACAAGTACAACTAGAGATGCTATCGTCGCTCAATTCGTCTCCTGGTCGAGGTGACCTCTACCGGTGCCATGTTCAAGGTGTGTTGCTTTCCGAATGCATATGTTTCTGCACACACCAACGCGCCATCTGCACGTGTGGAGTGGGAGAGCAACCATCACGTCTCCACAGCCGTTCTGCATTCGCTGTCTGATCAAGGTGGTTGTGGTCATTCGGAAGTAAGGAGACCACTCTGGTCTTTAGACAAAAGCTGAGAGCGCGTCCGTTTCGTCAAGGAGCTTTATGCCCAGGATACATCATTCACGTTTGGGTCTAGTACAATAAGCGATTAATATACAAATAGCGTACACGTCGAATGCTCTTCTTTTCTCGTTGTGAGTGCAGGCCTCCAAAGACCACTGGCCCGAGTCGTCAACGGATCCCAAGCCCCACCCAATCACAAAAAAGCTCATCACCCCAAGAACTCGTCAAGTACATACCCACTATCATCTCCCACTTCTGACTAATGCATCATGCAGGTGCAACGTCCCCCTCCTTGACCCTCTTCATCGCCCAATCCACACTCTGCCTCCTCACCGCGGAGAACGCCGGCAAGAGATTCTCCACTTCCTCCCATCTCTCTCTGTACGAGTCCGCATCTTCCAGATCCACATCCGGCCACAGCGCACCATGATTCCACGCCGACTTGACCGTCTCCAGCTCCGGACACACGTCGCTCAAAAATGCCGCGACCGTGATCGGAAACATGATGGTCGACGTAACAAAGTTGGCAATCAGGCACTTGTCGTTGGTGACACCGTCCCCAGGGCGCGAATCCGACATCTCGAGGGGCGGCCCGTCGATCTCCGAAAAGTCGATCGCGAGCGCGAACTCGGTGAGCAAGGGGCAGCGCGAGAGGAATGTGATTAACCCGCGGTGCGTCACGCGCGACGCGATTCCCCAGCCCGATTTCGCGTTGAGCGAAAACGCGGTCAGGTTTGGCCAGTGCTTTGTGAGCAACGTGATCGCGTCATCGTCGAGCCCAATGTCGCACGGCGCGTCGAATTCGAACCTGTGGATATTGGGGAGTGTGAGGAGGGACTGGAACATAGTTAGAGTGACTTCCTGGGGTACCGCACCACGCTGCGGTTCGCTAGATGTGGTCAGCGAAATGTAGAAGAGTCGCTCAGAGCCGCACGCGCTGGCGAGCGCGAGAAAGAACAAGCGAAGTGCGTCGGGGCTGGGCGTGCTCGCCACGACGAACGACACGGTAGTCGGCTTGATGCGCATAGGTTCCAGAAGTGATGTCAGGGTAGAGAGGGTGTTAGCGTGCAGCGTTAGCGAGTCGATGGAAGCGAATGCAGGGGGTACTATATATGGCCGCACCCTCTCCAGCTGAAAATCAAGCTGGAGCTCAAGCGAGAGATCGACCAAGAAGGGGAGATGGGAAAGGTGAACGATAGCGGGTTCATCGAGCGCGGGGCAGGAGAGTGATTCCAATGAATGGAGGTACAAGAGTGCTTCGGACAAGATCTTCTCGCCATTGGCATCGAGGACGTTGGCGAACGGTTTAGGCGAGGCGATACATAAAGTCTTCAATGAAGGACATACGGCACCAACGGAGGTCAGGATCGACACCTCGGGGGAACGTAGTGAACAAGATGACAGCGAGAGGGTGACAAGAGAAGGTGTCAGTAGCGAGCGTAGGAGTGATGCATACTTTCTGTTTGGTTTATCCCAAAAAAGCATCCTCAAGTGCGGGATGAGAGGACCATATGTCGGGGGGCTGGAGAGTGCAAAGATGACATCGTCGGCCAGACTTGAGCAGTTGGTCAGAACTTCGGGCCCCACAGACTGAAACAAGTTTCGTATTCGAGAAGAGTATCTGAAGAAGATCTCCCAGTCCCTTAGCGACATGGGCCGTTGGAATACCTGTCCAGGGTGAGACTGAGGAACAATATCGGCGGGAGACATGGGAACGTGCCATTATCCTATTTGTGGGTTCGATCTTCCATAGATCCCGAGGAAGGCACTGAATGAGGAACACCAAGGACTCCAAGGTATCCCACAGGACATCGAGAGAGACGCTGTTAAAGGCCTGGCAAGTGCGCGCAAGTTTGGCTAGGGTGGCCGAGCCTCTGTGCTGGTGGTAGACCTCGCGAAAGATGACGCGCTGCACCTCGACGATGGACAAGCAGCGGTGCATCTTGTGCGGCGCGATGCAAGGCGAGTGGGCCAATCTGAGTTGAAAATCCTGCCCACCTTCATCTTATCTGAAACGAAACTGCATACACAATCCCAGAACAATCGCGCGCCTAAAGCATACCATAAACTACATAAACATATCATATCACTCCAAACGAGCACCCTTTACGCCATCTCCACGTCCTGTGGCGCCGCAAGGGGTTCCGCCGCCTTGGTCTCTGAATCTGCTGGAGCATCCTTTGCGTCGTCCGCCATGAAGATATCCAGCTCTCTGTCCAGCTCCTCTGCTGTTTTGGCCTTTGGGCGCGTTGGTCGGCCAACCTTTGACCTAGGAGCAGCTCCGACTCTTGCAGACCGGGGGGCTCGCGCGCGAATAGGCCCCGTGCTGGAAGGGAACGGCGTAAACGGACGCCACGGTTACCATGGAATTATACATACGTCGCGGATTGTTTACCGTCTCGGCCGTTTCCAAGTCGGTCAACGAGGGAAGGTCGCTCGATTCTGTTCAATAATGAAGCAGTCGGTATGCCAGGTAAACTTGCAGACCGCCGCCGAGGCGGAGCGGTGTCGAATGCGATTTCCATTGGCTGTCCTGAGAGTCAAGGTCAATACCTTAGCTTCATCCATCAAGATAATCTTTGCCTGCTTTCCCAACGCAGTCAAAAGCACCGACCTTTTGCGAGTTTACCCTCGTATTCCTTCTTGGCGTGGGTCGCGTCCGCAGGCTTTTCGTACGTGACGATGGCAACACCAGATGAGCGACCGCTGCGATCGTACTTTAAAAGCAAAAGGTGATTTTTCAGGTTTAGCTTGGTGTTCACTCCCACTGAAGAGCCAGAAGCGAAAGCTGTCATCGAAACCCCGACTATTTAACGACAGCAATGGGACCACGACAGAAGTGACCAGACGGGGCGACGTGACTGAGTGCATTCGAATTCGGAATCATCGTACCCTGATCATTGGCTCGCGAACGAGCGTGCCTATCTGTCCAAAGATGGACTGGCAACGGAATCAGCTAGGGAGAGAGTCGAGAGTCGAGTGGCTCACCACCAAGTCTTTAGGCGTGATCTCATAATGAAGATTGGATACGACGAGCTTCGTATTAGAGGCAGCGGCAACCGGTGTGACCGCGTTGTTTGCTTTTGCAGAGGACAAAGGTGCACGGTCATGCAGCCAAGCACCATCAGAGCCTCGAGGGCGCTATGAAACGCGGTGTGAGCGTGTGGAGACCGTAAACAAAGTCAAAGACGTTACAGAGTACGGTTTTCTCTGTCTGTCGGACTTGAGCGGGGCCATGGCAGAGTGTACACGGGAGAGAGAACGAGCCAGACAAGAAAACGCGAGTGCCAAGTGGATATACGAGCGGACTTTGGAACAACTTCCTTATTTTAAACTCCGAAAAATACCCCCTGTTGGTCATGGACGCACGCGAGGATCTCCCAAAAGTTTCCATCGAAACCGAGCAGGATTGGAGGCGAATTCAACAAAACTTGTCCGCCGCGTTCATTGCTCGTCTCGACGCCGAACTCGAGTCTAACAGAATACCCGGCGACGAGGACGCGCTTTCGCCACACGTCCATCAGGTGATGTCGCAAAGGTTTGTTGGCCTGCATGCTAAAACACGGCACATCTAGTTCCTCGAGACCCTCTTTGACATTGCTCGCCCGAATTTACGCATAAACGGACGTACGAGTACGACAGACGAACCATGCGGCGATGAGGACGGTGCGTTGCCTCCTGATCTGGGATTGGTGCTCTTTGCTCACGGAAGTAGATGTGGAGCCGTTCGACGAAGCATTGGACCGACACATCTGGTCATTATCAGACCAAAGGCTAAAGTGGGACAAGGAAGTAGCGGACCGTCGACGCTCACGCCCTGAGGAGATTGAAAAGCTGATATCGGAAGGCCTGGCACAACACCACGCGTGTGACGTGGAGATGCCAGACACATCTCATGCATACCCCGATATCAATGGTGGGTCGTGGCCTTTGGTGGTCTGCTGCCTCCAACTCGTGTTATAGTCAAACCAGTCGACTCTGAGCTTCAGCAAGCTCTCTCGAATTCTGCTTCCGTCGCGTCCCAACTTTTGGAGGTGCGTTTCTGCGCCATTCGAACGCTGTTCTAGAAAGGGCTACAATGACATTTAAGGCCATCAACTCTCAACAAAGTCGCGCGACCAACATCAAGCTGGTATCCGCTGAAGTGAAAGCACTGAAGCCTTGAACTTCGGGATACAAACCAACGAGTCCATCGTTACCGGCACCGAGGCAGCTACTAGTGGATGAACTTTTTCGACCGATCTCATTTTCTGATCTTGTATTATATACCTAATCTACAACACTTGCGGATAGTCTGCCGTTGCAGGTACAATCTTTACTCGGCTGTGTATGAGTAGCCGCCGACGGTTGCGGCAGCGGGTCTCATTGACTCTACAGCGAGAGAGGAACAGTATGTCCTGCCAGTAATCATTATTTCGTCGCTTCACGTTCCCTAGCCTTAATCATTGGCCCTGGGCAGCGAGTTCCTGCACGCGATCCTCGATCATACGAGCTTGGGTGGCATGACCATGCTGACGCATTATTACATGCGCGTCATGGTAATCCGCGTTTGGCGATCTAGGTGACCAAACCTTTAATACTCGATGTCAACGTCAAACACTATACAAACTCGTTCCGTTCCTGCATGTCGCGAGAGCTAATAGAAGAGCTACCGATGCATGAACGGTATCATAAGAGGCGATCAGCAGTACAGCACAGAGACAACAGACAAAGAAAGCACACATCGACAAAAGCAAGCCTATCACTCCTCGCATCACAATATCTCCACGACTTCAGTCCGGACGTCCCTCGCAAAGTTGATCGAGCGATCGATCCCCGGCAGAACGACCTCATGTTCAGTGGCAACGCGCTTGAACTGTCTGTTCCGTTGTTGCTGGAGTAACAGCCCATGGAATGGCTGTCGCAGACGAATGATCATCCGCAAAGCCCGGGTATAGTCGTCCATCGAAGTGGGGGGCGCTTCCAATGGCGAAGAACGTGAAGGCGAAGAAGGTGCAGACTCAAACGCGGTCTCCCGACTAGACTTGTACTCGTACTCATCCACTTCTGGGTCACTTTCCCAACTAAAGGCATCGAATGGATCGCGAAGATCGCGAATCCATGGGTGTACGAAAATCAGCTTGAACGGCTCTGTAAACAGGCTGTCTGACGTCTGGAATTCCACGTGGCCAATGCCGGATACACGAGCACGGTAACGGTTCTCTTCGCCGATTGTGGAGTCTTGTGCATTGAGCTTTTTGACTGCGAAGATGATGGACGGGAGGTGTAATCGGCGGTTGGCAAAACGTGCTGGTGGTAAACGGGTGACGCGGTCATAGATCAGCATAGCATGCGTTCGGGATAACGAGTTTCTTAGTGTAGCAACGCGCTCGTCCATCTCGGCGTCTTCGATGGCAGGAAAAGTACACGGTGGTCGACCATAAACCGCAAGGGTGGCGGGAAGACAACTGTTGTATGGCGAGGGTTTGCCGGTCCAGGAAAGCACCGTCACATCGCCAGAACGAGCCACGATCTCCTCTAGGAGGTGCCCTAGTGCTACATCACCTTCACCATAGTGAGGTTGGATATCGCTCTTGAAAATCCCAATAAGCGAGTAAGCCGTATCTTCTTCGACTGTCGCATTCCGTGTCGAGGCAAGTCGTAACTTCTCTCTGACACTGAGATAATCGGGGTCGAAAGGAGTGATGGTTTCGTGGCTAGCCCCGATGGCATCCGCGAGCTCTTGCACGATCTCTGGCGATTCCTTGTGGTTGGCACGGGTGTTACCGAGATATGGTTCCCAGTCACGATCGTAGAATCGGATTACTTTCGGCGCAAGAGCAACTTGCAGAGTGTTCGCCTGTGTCATCCAGATGCTGTTTGTAAGATCGCCCTGCGAAGACGGGGACGGTACGCTTGCAAGACGGACGAGCGTAGCTACTGATGCTTCATACCACTTGTACATCATCGTGAGGGATTGGTTCAACACTGCGCTGATCGCCTTATCAACACATGTGTCGCTCCATGCCCACCGATATCCGTCCTCGCGAACGATCCCGCAAAATTTCTTCAGCTTCTCATTCGGTGGCGATGAGTCTAGATCCCAGACTGAGGTAGCCATATTGACGTCCTGGAATGATGCCTCCTTCTCTTCCCAGATGTCCGAAAACATCACATATTGGAAGTATTTCTCCACCACCCGCAAAGTGCGATTGTCATCCAACTCCTCGGTCATAGAGGAAACTAGCTCCTTGAACTGAGACTCCGATTTGAATATGCTCAGTCGCTCTGGTCCGTCGCACAGACGACCGCTTTGGACATCGACTAGGACGGATGGACAAATCTTGAAGATTCCGCGCACGACGCTCTCGATTGTGGTCTCCAACCTAGAAGGCGAAACATACTTCTTTCCAAGTTCTGCGTAACCAGATCAGCCCACGATCGCTGTCATGATCGGAATGCACTTACGACGGATGGCCTCATCGGGAGACTGCTCGAAAAGAGAAAACATGCGGGTGAACGTATCAACTGCTTCATCGTAACGCTGCAGAGCATGTAGGGCCGCATGTCTTCTCTCATATCCCCACGGGTTTGGGGGGTTTGCTTTGATTGCCTAGGTCGGTAAAATTCAGGAAAGCCAGATACCCAACGAAGAAAGGCTATACCTCATCCGCATCCTTCAACGCATCATCCCATAACCCCAGCATTCCACGAGCTTTACTTCGTTTAATAAGGAGGCGTGCAGGATCCAACGGATCAAGGGTTAATGCCCTCGAGTATTGTGGAATCGCATCTCCTGGATTCTCAGACTCCATTGCTGCATCGCCTTCGGCTTCGACTGGCTTAATACATTCTTGAAACTGTAGCTGAATCGTGAGGGCAAGCTTGTCGAAGTCCCATCCAACGATCTTTCGAATC
>JBBPKI010000562.1:0-21595 GCA_038089155.1 Nevesoporus exiguus
GGCTCTTTTGTCACCTCTCATTTTCACTATACCATGGCTGGGTTCTGGCCCTCGCGTTTCTTGCTGCGTTCGAAGCCTTTGGCGTGGACGCGGACAAAACGCCAGCGCATAGCGGGACCAAGATGTCTGTTCTTTTTGCCTTGTGAGCGTCACCCTCGATACGAGCTGCAAGCTCTGGCTAACCGTTTTCAGCTTGCTGATCCAATGGTTCGAATGGGCGTACGCTTCTCCAGCCACGGAAGGTGACATCTTCGCTTGCCTTGCCGTCTCGTGGTTCCTCTTCGCAGTCACTATAGAACAGTCGGCCGCACGCTCTGCATTCGTCCACTGGAGTGCCCACGGTTTCACGATCTTTTCTATGTGCTGGATCACAAAGTGTATGATTGGGTCGGAACTGAACTGAGGGATAAGGAGAAGGCTTCTCCGGACGAGGACGGTGTGTCGTTAGCTTGCGGCCTTTCGATTTAGATTCATGTCTTTACGCAAACTCGGTGCTGTACTCTGATCGGGATCGTATTCCAAGTGGGTCCGAGGAACTACTGGAAATGGCGCACGACGTAGTGGCACCCGTCGAAATGATGGTCGAGCCATTATCAGGCTGGTGATCCTCTCTCTACTCTCCCAGTCTCAGAGGCATGAGCTATGTCACACTCAGGCGGATCTAAGGATCGACGTCAGGTCGACCTGGAGGATGTCTCCTCGTGCTCTCTACTGCACGAATCAACGTGTTGTTTGAGTCAATGGGTATTATTTAGTCTTACGACGCGTTGCGTCGTGCCGTGAAAAAAGTACATTACATCTACGTAGATTACGCACCAGCACTATATGTAGCAAGATATCTTTAGATGCCCTAGAGATAGCAGCCTGAACCACAAGAACCTAAGAGCGGTCGAGGACTCGACCCGCCCGCAATTGCGCCGCGTGCGACAAGTCCCCACCGACAGGCGCCTTCACGACGAACACCGCGCAGGCTCGTCCGTGGTTCATTCGTCCCCCGTCCTAGATCCATGCACCCCATACGCTTCCCAGTCAACTACGCGTCGTGGCGGCGCATATCGCCCGAACGCAGTCAAGTCCGAGAGATGCCGCATCGTCGGCCTCCCGTGCGGACAGTGCCAGGGTTGGTCCATCGTCCCCATGTGTCGTACGATCTGTCCACGCAGAGATTACACGAACACGACGGTTCAGTTCAGCGAGATAGAGCAGAACAGAGCGACGCACCGCCGTCATCCGCGTCCTATCGAGCGCCTTGCCTATCATGACACTCCGCCTACAGGCGCGCATCGCGAACATGGCCCGCGCTTTCGAGCATCGGACCATCGCTCCTCTTGGACGATCCTGCATGAGATGGATGAGCTCTTCGAGGTCTGTCCCGTGGTCTCTTCAGCGTCCGAGCGAGACGAGGCGAAAGGAGATACGTTACCCTTCATGTCGAACACCGTATTTCTGGACATGGGCTGGGCGACGAGCTGTAGTCGCATCCTCACGCCTGATCCTTCGTCATCCTTATCAACAACCTCCTCTCGCTCCTCTACTTGCTCGAGTTCAAATCCGTTCAGTTTCAACACGTCCATATTTTCGACTGCGAGCATCTCGTCGGCAGCAGTGAACTGCAATGGTCGTGATCTACCCACGGGAAGAATGTAAGAACTAGGTTACACAGACCGAGAAGGACGCACCGGAAGAGTTTCTGAGACGCAATGACCGTCTTTTCCTGCAACGTCTCGAAATTCCACTTCTCGTCAGCGGCGTGTTGATCGACAATGAACAAGTCATCTATCGTTCCTGCACCTTGTGTGGCGTCGTTCCGCTTCCGCACGACGATGAATCCGAGATTGAACTGCCCTACGACTACCATATGCTCAAAATCGACCTTAGAAATGATCCGTGAAAGCGCGGCGGAGGCGACGGCATCCTCAGCAGCGGTTTCAAGATTAGCAGATGAGACAGCAGAACGAAGGGTCGAGCTCGGCGTTGGCGCAGGAGGGTTCGACGCGGACGATAAGAGCTGGTTGTAAATGTCGAGGTAGTGCGATCCAATGCTGACGAGATTCACGCGCAGCGTCACCAAACCAGTGTCAGTCCCCGCATGAGGGCGGATAGATCCTGTATCTGATGATGGTTCGACTGTCTTGCCTGTTGGGGCAACGTCAGTCCCAATGAGTGTTGACGAAAATGCCCAGTCATCTTCCGAGAGAATTTCAACCTCTTCCGCGCGATCTGCCACATTCCCGGTAGAACTTTGTGGTGTTGAAGGAGCAGCACGTGGAGGTTTGGTGGTGGTAGATGGCGGTTCATCGACCTCCATTGCATGTTCGTCATCAGAGGGCACGATCATCGTGACCTGAGACAAATCGCTCCCTGCTCTCGGCCGCTTCTTCTTACCTCCAGAACGTTCTTTGCTTCCATTCTCTCCCTCGAGTTCATCTACCTCATTGGGATCGCCCCCTTTTCGTATACCACGAGTTCGACCTTGGTCGCTCTCGCTCTCGCTTTCTTCCACGGCTTCGTCCGGCAATGCTTTTTTCCCGGTACTCAGGAACTGGCTCAGGCTTGACCTAAAGCCTTTCCTTGACATCTGAGCACGGTCTCCCTCATGTGACAACCTCGGACGTTTTCGTTCCCTTCCATTGTCCGCGCCTCCATTACGGTCACCCCGAAGATTCCAAGCCGCACCACGTGTGCTGAGGACGGTCTGTACGGAACGTGGTTTGTCAGGGACGTTGGTCAGCGAACGTGTGACATGGGCTAGAGTAGCCGTGGACGTCGACGGTGACGTAGTAGTAGAGGCCGTAGCAGCGGCCGGACCACGCACGGCCTGCAGAGGACACGGACGCTTGTCGCCATTCTGTCCAGATCCGTCGTCTTCTTTCTGCTTCCCTTTGTCGACTCGTGCAGCCCTCTCGTTCCCTTCCTCATCAGACTCGGGAAAGAAAAGCGGTTCGGATGGTGCTCGGCTCCTCGGGCGATCGATCATCTCGTCATTGCCTTTTCCCATCCCACCCCGCGCAGCCTTATCACTTGGTTTTGGCTGTGCGACGAGGGTGGGCTCAGGCTCGGGCTCAGACTCCGAGTGCGGTCCGGACCCTCCATCAGCCCTAACCCTACTCTCCAACAGGAGACGCGGAACGCCCATCACGATCGGTTCGTCCCTAGCACGTGTACCCCCTATATCGACCGGTCGAGGCGAATCTGACAGCGCGCCGCCACGTTCATCCGAGGACGTAGGCCTGGACTGTGGTAGTTTCTCACCCCTTTCTCGGGTTCGTTCCCGTGTCTGTATCGATGGCCTATCCTGGCACTTTAATTGTGCATTTTGCGGTGCCTGAGCCTGAGGGGGCTGTGCGGTCACATCATACGTCGACCGGGCGGACGAAAACGCGGTTTCGAGTGCGGTCTGTGGGAGCGGGTGAGATGTGATGATATACACGGGTCTGTGCACGAACGTACTTTGAGAGCTTGAATGAGGTTATTTTCGCTGTGCAAGAAGATGGTACGTTTGTCAGGGCTGATGTTGATGTCACATGCGTCTGTGTCGTGTCGCGATCAGCCCTAAATCGCTAGCTAGCTTGGCAAGAAAGAGATCAAGGTGACTCACTCGTTGGCAGGATGACGTTAGCGATTACAAAGGGTGACTGGTTGACGTTGAACGTCCTGTATACCTCGTTGACGGCTTTCTGAACCTGTAGCACCAAATGTAGGGAACCCCATGTACTCCACAGCATTGTAGAGACACACCTTTCCGGGGCTGAATGGCCGCCCATTGACAAAGAAGAACTGTCTGTCGACACTGGTCCGCCCAGCTCCGACAGCAAACTTGGAGATCAGGCCCTGCACTTTGACAGGGGTCACGATTGAACTAGCATTCAACGTGAGGACCGCTCTATTCGGATGCAATGAAAGTGGTACACACATGTCATTATCTGGATCCACACGTTTCATCGCGGACCTTTCTGTCTTTACGTCAAAGGATAGATCGAGATCGACGATATTTTCGAGCGCTCTTGATCCCCACACTGCGAGGACTGAGGTACGTATGGAAGACGACCCGTCCGTTTTGAATTGTATGATCTTGCGACTGCGCCAAGTGAGGAGGATCCAACGCCGCGGGTGAAGCGGACACCTACCCGCCTTCGGCTTGATTGCTAACTGTGAGCCTCACCCCGTTGTTCTCTAGAGCACATGGCACGAGTGCATATGCGTGCAAGAGATTCAATGCCTTTTGGAATTCGCGTTTCGTGTTCCTCTCGAGCTCCTTGCGACGCACAGGAAGTGGCTTGAACAGGTCTGAAACCGTTACGGTAGTTCCTCTCTGTAGTGCATGAATACCGTCTGTGGATAAACAACAGGATGACGGACCTGCCGAGCAATTTTACCCTTGGACTGCGCTCTTCCGTTCCTGTCCATTTCGATGACGGTGCCCATTGGGGCTTCAGAGGAAGTTGCTGTCGTGACCGTGAAACCATCGCTGAGAGCGCAAAGGGACGACAGCGCTTCTCCGCGAAAACCAAAAGTACGGACGCGGGAAAGATCTTCAAAGGACGACAGCTTGGAGGTATAGTGCTTGAGTGCTGTCACCACAGAGTAAAGGGTCGTTTGGACACGGGACACGATACTGGACTGACCAATGCTGTTGTAATCTTTGGGCGCGATTCCGGAGCCGTTGTCGACGACCTCGATCGCTTTGAGTCCATAGTTCTGAAAGCGGACCTCTGTGCACGCTGTGGATGGCTGCGAATGCGCCGAGGGTGGACCCACCTATGGATGTCGCGCCGGCGTCGAGGCTGTTCTCGACGAGTTCTTTGACGGCCGTCGGGAGGTCGACGACGACTTGACCCGACGTGATGCGGTGAACCGAGCGCGCGTCGATCTGGCTGATGGTAGACTCGGTCATGGCCACAGACGAAAACGGCAATTCGCTTATAACGGACACGAGGCGACGTTCTCCTCCCATCCTCGTCCTCGTCCTCGTCCTCGCCGTCGTGCACGATGTCCTCCCACAACGAAGTTCAGCTCAACCGCCAGATGCTCACCAACCTCCTTGACGACCTCCAGCAGCGCACGTACCAGGTCTTTGGCTGCCAGATCCGTCTCTTCATTCACGGCGGCGCCGTCATGATCCTCCATCCCCTCCTCTCCACCTCCTCCACGCGCAGGACTACGCGGGACATAGACTATATTCGACGTGCATTCGGACACGAGTGGCGGAAAAAGGGCGTCTACGATGCCGAGGACCGCCTTCAGTCCTGCATCAATTCAACAGCGCACAAATTTCACGTCGGGTGCGTGTTCATCGATCACCCCTCGTCGTGGCCTGCTCCGTCCTGAACCACCCCCAGCACAGACTGGATGAATGCGGACCCGGACGTCGCACTGCCATTTGCCCGAGAGTCGGTCTATTTCTTCGTAGCGCCCACACTGACGCTGACCCCGCCCACAGCCCCCGGGGTCAGGTCTACGACCCTATTTACTACGACGCGAAACAACCCAACAACGTCGACATGAACACCATCTACTCATCGCCTGGGCTCATCCTCGTCAGCGTGACCATGTTCTGGGGTGTCGCCCTCAAGCTCGTCCGATATAGGAAAGAGGACCCAACGGACATCGTCGCCATGCTCCGCCACGGGACCAAGCTCAACGGCGTACAGTGGACGCCACAGATCATGGAAAACTGGATCAAGACACTCTGTTGGCCGATGGGCTACGACAGCTATCAACCGCAGCGCATCGACGAGCTCAAGGAGCGCATCCAGGACGCTGTCAGGCTGCTCCAGAACTCATCCGACGACTTTATGGTCGGTAAGAATTATGCCCCGGTGCGGAGACGTCGGTCGTCCATGCACGTAGTCCCCGACCACCGCGCGCAGCCCCCCTCGCGCTCACACGTCCCCCCACGTATCCAGCCCCTTCCCACGTTCGACTCTGTCGACCATCGCCACACAGCTTCCCGTGTCCTCAGTCCGCACGGTAGCCCGACCAGCTCCGTACCCATCTCGATGCCTGAGCCTCGGTTCTCGCACACTTCGGTCGTGCCCCTTGCGCGCGCATTTTAACATGGTCACACATCATTGATCGATACCTCCTACGCCCCCTACATAACCAACACGACGGACGCTGGCCCGCTCGCATACGCATTCTGCATCGATGTACCATCGCACCGGCACTGTTGTATACCAACACACCGCGTAACGCACTCTGTGTATTATTTATTCCTCTTGTGGATCTCCCTTGCTCTTCATTTACTCAACCTCGTATGTATCCATCTGTTTTGCTGGATTTCATTCTGGCTAGATTCCTATGTGGTGCACTCGTCGTTCCTTATTAACTCTTCTGTACTATTATTACCTACCTTACTGTAGAGCCACTACAGGGCGGACCTCGTATGTATGTATCCTCGAGTCCAACGATTCTAGAAATTCCAATTCTAAATTTGACACACGGTGGCGATTCCACAGCAATACGAAAAGCTGGAGACGAATCATTGATCCTCGTCGGTATGGATCGTGGGTACTATGCTGTGGGCACGATCCCACGTATGTCTTCGGGGACGAGCTCGACAGGTAGCTTGGCGATCCTGTCCAAAGGTGCGCGCTTCGCCAGCGCGAGGAGGTTCATGCGAAGGCGCTTCGCCAACGGATCTTCCTCTGCGCCAGGTTCGGGCTTTAGCTGAGCCCGAGCGGGATCGATGTTGGGATCCACATCCATCGCATTCGGTCCCGTCCCTTCCTCGGCAACACGAGCGTCTTCCATCCCTTCCTCCTTTACGGTCACGCCCCCATACCCGAGCGAGTCCTTCTTCGGCTGTCTACCCAATTCCTCGATCACTTCGACGCCCCACGTCAACGCGCGCTCGATCTCTGCGCGCTCCCCTCCTTCGCCGGGACCACCCTCAAGCGCGCCCTCCTTTGCCAGCTCCTCCGGCATTCGAATGAGCGACGCCATATCCAACAGATCCCCCGACCATGCTTTGAACGCCGCGACCGCGCGCGTAGCACCAGGAAGCACGGATTTGCGCCATAAAAAGGGTGAAGCGTGCCCGGCGACCGATGCAGCAGGGAGAAAAACGTCCCGCAGCCATCCGTGTCGTCCGCGCGTCACCATGTCGACGAGATTGTCCTCGACGTAGCGCGCGAGGGGTACGCCGAGCGGGAGGGCTTCGTCGTGGGGTTCTGGGGGCTTGTTTATGGGTTTTACATCCACCTCGTCTGCCACAACACCGTCCTTTTTCTCGTCCGCGTCCATATCTTTCCGTACGTCGCCGAGATAGGCGGGCGGCGTGACAAACTCGGCGAGACTCCGCACGTACGCGTACCCGTCTACGCCGCCGTACACAACGTCCTTCAGGTAATCCCATGCCTCCTCTGCCCGTTCGTCCGTCCAAAACATCTTGGTTCCCTCTTCGACCTTACTCTCGTCCGAACACGCTTGGTCCGCCTCAGCCTCGCGTTTCCGTTTAACGCCCCGGTGCTCGACAGTCGACCGTATCGTCGCGAAAAGTCGATGCTCTGAGCTATAAATGGACTCCGAGACACCCGTCCCTATGGCAGAACTTGCGCTCGGACTTACTGTAGAGGCAGCGAGCTCGCCGAGGAATGTCGCAAAGGTGCCATAATCAGTGGGACCCGCGTCGCGTGGGACTTTCCAACACGTCTTTGTATCTTCAACTGTAACGTCGGCCTCCTTGTCCTTGGCCCGTGAACGAGTTGGCACATTGCGTACGATCGTCCAATGTCGATGTTTTTTAGGAGGGCGCGGCGAAGGGGCGGAGGTGGAGGCCACTGGAATAGATGGCGCAGGAGGATTTGAGAGGGTGGCTAAAACGGGAGTTGGTCGATTAGAAGGGGTAGTAACAGGTATAGGAGGATGTGTTCGGGGTTGAAGCATCTGTGATTGTGGTTGAACGCCGTCGGTTGTCGCTATCGATGAAGGCACAGTTGTGGACGAAGGCGGATAAAGAGGGGTGACCTGTGGACGAGAAGGTGGCCCGGGTGCGAGTACATTGAGCACCGAGAATGGATCTTCCACTAAATCACGACAAAAGCTGTGGTCTCCAGACTGCGACATTTCCTCAGTAGATGGGTGAACTCACTCTCTGCATAGTCGAGACTTCCATCGACAGTGTACGGAGGCCCCTCCTTTTCGAACCGAAGGCGCTCCCTTTTCGTTCTATATCGTTTACCTGATGGTACATCGTCAGCGGAAAGCATTGAAAAGATGAAGGAGGGGCACCTTTGATTTTCAGCGCAATCATCAGCTCTGCCCAATCGCTCCCAGCGGGGAATGCTCCCACCCCATCCTTGGCCCCAGGCATTCTTCCCTCCGCATCCAAACCTTCCTGCAGCGCTGTCTGCACGTGCTTTTTATACGGGCCCCTCGGGCCCCTCCTCCCTGGCCCATGTGTGGGTGCCTGACCAGGAACAGGTGTCATCGATCCTGCGCGACTTCCGGCAGCCATGCTCCCATCTACGTCTCTCGGAGTGGATACCTCGTCGTCGATATTCACGGGCAGTTGTGATGTAGAAGCATCATCGTCTTGTTCAATATCAATGTTCCAGTCGGTTTCGTACTCAATGACGTGTGCAGAGGCCCGCGCGATATGCTCGAGGCCCCATGCTTCTAATCGGTCTGCTTCCGCGTGGTAGATCGACCCAGGGGGATTGAACGTCTTTGCGTTCGTCGTGACGAGTCGAAAGTCGTTCTGCCGGCATGTGTAAGCCAAGGTTGTGAGGGAGACCCAGCCCGACGCACCGTAAATTCTTCGAGGGAACGATACCTCCCCTTGATGACTTTGACCATCATAGTACCAAAATCCATCGGATTTTTGATCATATCTGCATACCCGGGCACCTGCACAGGGTCCACAGGTTGAATGAAAAACGCATAGTCGTCCTTCCTACGCCCGTCGTCAGCGACCCACCCAACAAAACCCGACCACGCCCTCACTTTTTGATCTGCGTGATTAACTTTGTCAACACCTCCTTGAGCGGCTTGAGCTTGATCGGTCTCGCGATTTTAGGCCGCTGCTCGAGCTCTGCGCTGGCCTGCTTGGACTTGGACTTTTTCCCTGCGTTGGCGGCTTTGAGGGCGCGGAGAGATGGGAGAACGAGGGTGATGCCAGAGTGTCCGTTTGGCTGGCTGGTCGGCGTCGACGGTGAGTTTTCGCGTGCAACGTCCAAATCGTCCATCTCAACTTGGAGACAGCCGAAATCAGCGTGAGCTCAGATGGCGCGCGGCGTGCCGAAAACATACCTTTTATGGAAGGGTTCCCGGGCATTCTACATTCGCTCGCAGTTGTTGAATTGCTACCAGTAACTCGAGTCTAGCACGATGAGCGTATATGAGGGAAGGTACGGTTAAAGCTGATTCCACCGCCAGGGCCAGGGATTTTACCTTGTAATTTCTTACACGGACTAGGGAGGACCGCCTTTGCACAGTGTATGGGGTCATCGACTTGGCGTCTTTTTCGCATGCACCGCCCAATATCAACATGGTCGAGGCATTTGGATAAAGTCGTGGTCCTGTGCCCTCTCTTCCTTTCCTACATATTTCGTGCACACCAGGTCATCCCAAGAGGCAAGGTTGTCTCAGCCCTAGGTGATTCGTGCTAACATCTCTTTCTTGCAGGTGCTGTTGATCTTCCATCTCGTCGATGATGTCTAGCACCAAGGTCCTACTTCACCGCATTGCATTGCAATGTTCGCCGAGACAGTTTAGTGGATCCGTCGTCACAAACAACCTCGCGGATCTGCTCTATACGCGGTTTGAAGAGCGGGGACAGATGTCAGACTTGGACGAAGCACTTTCCCTATATCGGGATGCATTGGAGCATCACTCCCAGGGTTCCGAACGGGCGCTCTTACTGGGCAACATTGCAAATTGCCTTCAAGCCCGTGCAGCTCAATTCGGAACATTGTCCGACATTGACGAAGCAATTAGGCTGTATCGTGACACACTGCGACTCCTCCCGCAGGACCACCCTGACAGAGTCCTTTCCATGGCGGGCGTCGCGAACTGCCTCTGTGCCCGTTTCATTCAACTCGGAGCGTTCTCTGACCTCGAGGAAGCCCTTATCCTGCATCGCGATACCTTGAAACTTCGCCCGCAAGGGCATTCTGATCGTGCCCTTTCGTTGGTCAGCATCGCTAATTGCCTCCATGCCCGTTTCAACCACTCTGGAACTCTTCCTGACCTCGACGAGGCAATTTCCCTCGAACGCGAGGCATTACAGCTTCGTCCGCAAGGACATCCTGACCGAGCCAGTTCACTCTGCAACACTGCGCGCTACCTTCATTCCCGTTTCGCGCAGCTCGGGACACTTTCTGATCTTGATGAGGCACTTACTCTAGAACGCGAGGTTCTGGAGCTTCGCCCAAAAGGACATCCTGATCGAGTCCTCTCATTCACCGATCTCGCAAGCTCTCTCCATACCCGCTTCACGCAGCTCGGAACGCTGTCTGACATTGACGAGGCTCTGTCCTTCGAGCAGGATGCATTGGAACTTCGCCCACAGGGACACTCTGAACGAGCGCTCTCACTAGACAGCATCGCAAGTCGCCTCCGTGCCCGTTTCACACGGCTAGGAACTATTTCTGATCTCGACGAGGCGCTTGCCTTCCAACGCGCTGCGATGGAGCTCCGTCCCAAGGAACATCCTTATCGAGTTATCTCGCTCGGTAACATCGCAAACTCCCTCCTTACCCGATTTGAGTGTCTCGGAAGGGGATCCGACCTCGATGGTGCGCTTGAGCTTTATCGTGTTGTATTGGAGCAGCTCCCCCAAGAGCACCCAAATCGGGCCCTCTCGCTACTCGATATCGCGCGTTGCCTCCGTTTCCGTTCCACGCACCCCAGGATGCCGGCTGACCTCGACGACGCGATTGCCCTCGCACGCGATGCGTTGAGACTTTGCCCCCAAGGACATCCTAGTCGGGGTTCATCCCTCACCAGCCTGGCACAGTGTCTCCATGCCCGATTCAAGCAGTCAAATGACAGGAATGACGAGGAGGAGGCATTCACTTTGTATTCCAAGCTCTCCGACGCTTTTCATGCATTGTCTCTCGCCGACCTCGAGAATGTTAAACAATGGATCCAAGCGGCCGAAGAAGGTCAACACCATACGATAGTGTTGGCCTACCAAACATTTTTGCGCTTCAGTACTCACCACCTCACCACCCTACTCTCTCTACCCCATGATCTTGCGCAACTCAGAAAAATTACGTCGTCGACAACAATCGATGCGTTCTCGGCTTGTGTTCGCCGTGGCAACCTCGCCAGCGCGGTTGAGCTTTTCGAATGGGGTCGCGATGTCTTCTGGAGCCAGCTGTTGTGCATTCACTCCCCCTTGGATGAAGTAACATCATCCGGCGAAACGGGCAAGAATTTAGTAGACAAGTTCGCCCGGTTAGTCTCCTTACTTCGCACTGCTCTTGGCTCCCCTCCTTCCTACTCCGACTCTCAGAATGGCTGGGTGCGCCGTCTCGATATCGAATTACAGGATGTAGTTGCCGATATTCGCAAGTTGCCCGGCTTCTCCCGTTTCCTTCGACCTCCACTCTTCTCAGATCTCCAAAGTGCGGCTAGCCGTGGACCCGTCATCATTGTTAATGCTAGCCAGTACGGCTGCGACGCGCTGATTGTTCTGACCGACCGTGATCCTATCCGCGTCACTCTTCCCCTCACGAAATCCCGTGCCTCTGAACTATCATCAAAGCTCCATTCCCTGATGTCACGCACCAACCCGGAGGATGTGACCAAGGATGTTTCAGCAGTTCTGCGAGAATTATGGCACGTGGTCGTCTTCCCCATCGTAGAAGTCCTCCAGGAGCTTTGTCCGCACGGATCGCGCATCTGGTGGTGCCCTACCACCGACTTTTCTCTCTTTCCGTTGCACGCTGCTGGCTTGTATGGCGATGGCCAGCCGAATCTCTCCGACCTTTACATTTCTTCTTACACACCGACCCTGGCAGCCCTCATTCGTGCTCGTCAGAAGAGATTCTCGGACCAGTCCATGGAATGGCCTCGCTTTCTGTTCGTAGGACAAGCCCAAACTCCAAGAGGGAATGAGCTCGTTTCGGTGAATGATCAACAGTCCGCTATATCGCAACATATCGGCTCTATCGCCGCGTTCACTTGCGTTCGAGGCCACGACGCGCATCTCGCCAAGGTTGCTGAAGAACTGGATAAGAGCGCGTTCGTTCACTTTGCTTGTCACGCGGTCACTGATCAGGAGCATCCGTTCAAATCCGGATTTTCTCTGACGGACGGATTATTGAAAGTTGAAGATATCGTGCGGCGCGATCTGCAAAATGCGCAGTTTGCGTATGTGCCTACTTGTCGCACGAGTGCTGGAGGTGGGAAGAGTCCGGACGAGGTCAGCTGTCTTGCCGCGGCCATGCAGCTTGTCGGATTCCCTTCTGTGATCGGGACGATGGGTGAAGGGGATGATGCACATGCTGGCCGGGTGGCTTCGTGGCTTTATAGCAACATGGTGGACGAATCTGGCCGTCTGGATCATACACGGGCGGCGCTAGCGCTGCACCAGACGATAAGAAGTATTCGCCCGGACGAGATGTCTCTTGATCAAAAGATCCGATATATCCATATCGGCGTGTAGCAGTTTTAACTTTCTGCCATACGTCTCGATATATATATAGCCTGTATTCTCGAACCAAATGAACCGACGCTTTTCTTCTTTGCTGCTACGGTTTCGACACAATGCAATAAGCATCTTTGCATCCGAGAAGATGACTTGAAGTGTCATGTGTACGTGTCACGGTGATCTATGGAACCAAGAACTACCGCAGATACCTGAACCACCCCGGAAGGTGGTACACTCAGACCAGAACGGAGCGTGCAAAATGTAGGTCGTTGAGAGAGAGGAGAGAAGTAGTGTGTACGTGCCAGCGGGCGTCTGGCAGTATATATATTGTTTGAGTGATGTGACGTATGCAAGCTAGGGTGTCAGGTCTCGGCCGTCACGGACTAAGGAGAGAAGGAAAAGACGAAAGGAAAATTTCAGTAGGTGAACGTCGTATCACGTGTGAGTGCAAAGTTTACGGCTCTTGCCGTTCTCGTCTGGTGTGTCTTCGGTACGGTCATCGGAAGCTAGTAATGTCTATCTTGGGTTCAAGGTACGCCACTGCTACTATATCTCATTCTCATCTCGACGTCTCAAACTTGATTAGACGGGTTCCTCTGACTTTGCCATTCCCCTCACCATGTTCTGAGCTACCTCGGTGGAGGCTACTTGTACCCAAGGACGACATAGCCAATGGCACCGCGAGCGCTGCAAGCTCAAAAGAGTTACTCTTTTTCGGCGCGGTGGCGTGCACAATTCGACCGTTGCACATGAGGGAGAACGCGGCGCTAGGCGCGAAGCGTGCAAGACCAGGGTGTTGATCTTGGCGTCTGGTTTCTCCGCCACACTGGAAGCAACGGGCGAGTGCACACTGAGCTCCTGAATTGGCGCGTGCATGATACGCTCAGTCGGATTGGATGGAAGTGAACATCTGCGACCAGGACGGAGGGTGAGGTGCGTGTTCCCGCTGTCGTCCCGTTTGTATTTTGGGCGTCGTCTGAGGTCTTTGACGTATGGTAGTACAGATCGAGCGCGGACGCTACGTGGCCTATAGAAATTATAAAGCGCCAATCATCAGCACATATCGCAAGATTATCCCGGTCCCACAGCATGCCAGTGTCTCACTCAAGATACCATGCGAGGCATTGATACCCACCGACATGCCCGCACCGATAAACGCCACCGTCCACTCCAAGAACCATCCCGTTCTTGAGCAATATCATCACATCCTGCGACGGATCCAGCGCAAAATCGCGCGTCAGGACCCCGAGGTCGTCGTGCACGACCATGTGCTCACGGGAGGCTATCTGGTGCCGGGGGAGCCACGTCAATGACATAGTGCGCCAGCCGTGCCTCTCAGGGCCTCCCTGTTCCTGTCATGCACGCTCTTCAATGATGCTGGGGTGCTGACCAATCCTCTACCCAGTACTGGCTGGTATCCTACATTTGCTTACGTCACATGGCCAGGTCTGACTAGGCACCCTCTGTACGAAGCTTCGCCAGAATGGTGCATGATTAGAAATCCAGCTGTGGTGGACATGTGCCATCTAAAGAGGAAAGTGAGTGGAGCGGGGGTGCGTGAGCGCGATGAAACGAGAAATCAGCACAATACGCATTTATTGTTTCGCAGATGGGACAAAATAGCGACGAACTTACATCGTGCGCGCGCCTTTGTGAGAGCTCCCTGACCGGGTCGAGACTCACTGCTGGCCAGAAGGACGGGGCTTGCAGGGTCTAGAGACGAGAAGGAATATTGCAACGTTATGGGGGGCTCGAGTGCTGTGGGCCCGATATTCTCTTGAACAGGTGATGAACGTGTGCACCCACGTCGAGGTGCGCGGGGCCCAAATTTGTCAAGGTGCGCAGACCCACCGTTGAACCCGGCATTCGATTTGGGATGAACCTTAGCTTGAGACACCGTAGTTACGTCATTGTGGTACCTAATGGGACAATTGACCGCCGGTACTTGTTCGCAAGTTTCCGCTTTTCTCGGATCTCCAAAGTGCAGTTAGCCGTAGATCATTATTAACGCCCATCCGGGTCACTCTTCCCCTCGAGTCACAAAGTCCCTTGTCTCTGGACTATCATCGAAGCTCCATTTCCTGACGTCACGTGCCAATGTGACCAACTTGAGGGGCATTTCGGTGGCTCTACGAAGATTCAAATGGCACGTGGTCGTCTCTTCCCTCCTGTCGCATGTTACTGGTTTGTACAACGATGGCCAACCGAATCTCTCCGATCTTTATATTTCTTCTCACACACCGGCCCTCGCAACCCTCATTCGTGCCCGTCAGAAAAAGTTTCTCGGACCCGTCTACGGGATGGTGGAGATTGGGAGAGTCCGGACGAGGACATCCAACTTGTCTCAAGCATTTAATTTCCTGAGTTCTGTTTTGTGATTGAGATGATGTGTATATCGCTTCAAAGCCTTATAGTAACATGATGGACGAGCCCGGTCGTCTGGATCATACACAGGTCGCGCTAGCGCTGCACGTTGCAACAGAACTTTCTGTTGTATATCTCCATGTAGCCTGCATCCTCGGAGTAGATCTGCGACCAATTTTTCTATCGCACTGGATCTTGCATCTGGTCGAACGAGCTTCTATGCACTTGGCGTCAGTTTAAACAGTATTGGTCCTTCCATTCTGCGACATCGACCTGCTCGCCCCCTTCAACTTACTACTGCAGAATTGGTGTTGACGCACCGACAAGACTGGTTTGACACTCTAACCAGCTATACGAAACGCAGAACGCCGTCCGACCCCGTCGAAAAGCCTGCTTTATATTGAGACATGCTGGAACTTCTCCTGCAAGGGTGCATCTGGAATCGAGTCGCTAGCAGGCGTCGTAACTTACCAGCACGTCCATTTCACCCCGAAAAAGCTGTCCTATCCCAAATGAGGATGAGGCGTTTGCTTTTCATCGCGATGCACGAGTCGCTGCTTCAAGTTAGCCTGCCGTGTCATCCTGATCGCACACTCTTACTGGTCAATGTCGCGAACTAGAGTTCATCCTCACGTCTGCTCCGGCACGGAACGCTGTCTGACTTCTATGAGATACTTGTGCTTGAGCGCACCTTTTCTCCTCGTCGTTCCGTGTCTCGGAACACCCTGCGACTGATTTCATGTCCACTTCTCGACCCCTGTGTGTGGCTCTCCTCGTTTGTTTTGACGTCTGTCCCTGGTCTTATCTCGACTTGTGCACCATTTCGATCCCCGGTTCATTAGGTGGTTACTCGAGTTTCTCCGGTCCCACCGCATATGAATTTCACCGCGCACCAGATCCGTTCCTTGCTTTCCTGATCTTGTGTTGAGCTGAATCTGGATACCTCCGGGAACAACCGCTGCCACGAGGAAAACTGTCAAGCCTCGGCGCTCGGCGCACAGCCTTAACTGATTTGGCGCACGGCGCAGCAACTCGGGGTGCCCACAGTAGCCTTGGCTGTCCCTACCGTACTCGCCCCGGTACAAACATAGTATTTAGACGCTGCACGACGGACCAACTTTGCGTTGGGGTGGATGCACGTTGGGGTGGATGACCGGCGTGGACCTGACTTTGATTCATTGTTGGAGAAGCCTACTAAAATGTTTCGATGTGCGCCGTCGCCACTTGAAAAGGCAGCGGCGGACCACCGAAACCGTAATTTGTCGAAAACGGCATACCACAACTCACTATTATAGACCGACGGCCATCCTCACCTGTAAAGCATCCGCAAAGCATCCGAAGCACGGGGATCGGCTGCGTCACAAGTAGGTTCCGACCTCTCGACGGAGTGTTTCAAGTCTAGAACAGCCGAGGTGGTATTGTTGCCATTCTCTGTCTTTTACCTTCGTCCTTCCTGACGTTGTCCAAGCAATTTTTGACCGCGACCTGGAGTCAGAGTCGGCCCCCTTGATATGCTGCCAGTTGTTTAGCGTCGCAACTATCTCTTTTGAATCAGGTCGATAGTTGAGGAACGTTTGCGGGAATTATAACCACCTGATCCATGAGACGTTCACCCCGGCTGTCCTAGGCACTGCCTGGGTCGGTCATCTTCGATGTGCTAATTGTGCTTATTCATCACATCATTCAGTGAGGGTCGTACGCCGCCACTGGCACATGGAAACTCACCAGCAACGGCACTGTCTTGACACCGTAACCATGCCTACCTCACTGGCCAGTCTACCCCTGTCCGCTGACTGAGTCATTACACAGATCGTGAGTCTGAGATAGGGCAGAACTATAAACCGGGTCAAAAACTACCGGCCATTAGAAAATCTGGGTCTGAGCCGTCCCGCGAACCAGCGCGCAATGTCCAGGTACCCTAGAACCGGTGCTCCGCGTTCTCAGCCCTCTGTCTTTGGTCCAAGCATACCCTGCTAGGCGTAAAATTCTCTCGGAATTCACGCATTTGCCAAGGAGAGAACAATTATACCTCGTTTGTCTGTTCTGCTGTTACTGTCCACTCGCAGAGTCGCGGGTTTTACAGGCAGCCCGACTCGGACTCGGATACCAGATTTGCGACGCCACGTCGTGGTTCATGAAGGCTAATGCTCCTCGAGTGAATGGATACCGCCAGCGAATTTTGCTGGTTGGCGTGAATTCAGTGACTATGGCCACTTCCGCGCAAATGTCATCCGGGGCGAACCCGGAAGCGACAATGTAGGAACAAGCGCCGGGGCACGTGATGACGGTTTCACTCCACGACGCAAATCTTGCCAAAATAGTAAATTTTTTTAGCGGCCCGGCTCTATTGCATGTTTATGAATACGCCTAAATCTGCTGACTGACCCAGTGCCATATCATTGAATCGACATCTTGGCTTGGATTTCCATCAATATACGGGCCTGTGGTCGGCGATGCTAGAGACGGCATACCTGGACTGCGGGCTCGACTTACCATTGTCGTCGTCGGGGGCTGAAGGCAGGCCAGGTGTCGCAGCGGACTGGGTGGTCTCACCACGCCGGACACTGTATCTACGCACGGTCTGTGTGGGTTAGACACAAGAGCAAGCTATAGATGGTTCAACGTCGTGGTTGTCTGCTTTCACTCCTCTTCCCCCCTCCCTCCAGCATACCATTCATTGCAGTTTATCACACCTGGCCTCCTCCCCAGCCAAGGTCGTGTTGATGTTCCATTTTTTTCCTAACATGCGTAGCTGCTAGAACGGTTTGTCGTCATCTCGTCAATCCAGTGTCTGTATGGCTCAGCTGTAAGTTAGCGTTGCTCCTACGGGTGAGTGTACAGGATGACGCAGCTTTGATTTCCCCGCCTTCCCGCTTCTTACATCTGTGAGATCCATAGTCAGGTACGTCAGCTGGTTCTAGTTACCTATAGGCTTATGGTGCAATAAAGGTGTAACCTGTCATTCAGGCGTAATGTTACGACGGCATCGAGAAAATTCAATTGTTTTGGAGCCCGCCATCGATCTTCCCACTTGGTCCAGAGGTGGTCATTAGAAATCCACTGATATGGTGATTGAAGCTGGTGACCGGAAGCTTGTGTCTGCCAGCATGAATATTTACCCTGGTCACTGGCGCGAAGACCCTAAAGACAAACAAGGCCGACGCGTGTTACAGGTCTGTTTGACGTCAAGGACATTCCTCTCTAGCCAAGGAGTATACTCGTTCTCAATGCAACAAGGAGGCGGCCTGTGTTCGGTGGACCCGCTTACCTTCCAAGGAAACAAAGTCCGCTGTCCCATCAAAGCTGCGTTTCACCGAGCCAAATACAATTCAATCACTCATTTGGCCTTTTGCTTTGGCGTCGACACGTTGGCCTTCTCGAGTCGCGCCGCCCGCGGGTGGGTTTGTCGCGCAATGCTGGCATCCCAGTTGCAAAGGTGGTTCGACCTTTTCTGGAGGTCCAAGCGGCTGGCGTCTTGCTTGACATGCACTGCTTTCCTCTAGTCATTCTTTGGCTCTTCTCTCCGCCGGAAGTCAGCGCGTGCCCCGTGACTTCCAGCAGAGCACGAAATCAGCCGCTTGCCCGTTTGGTCGGCAGCGTGGGTAGGTGAACTGGTCCTGACGCTGCACTACATCTGATGCGCGTTTTTAATTGGGCGCATGTTGTCTCAGGTCGTCCACAGTTGCAAGTTAACATAATTCCTAGTAGACGGCGTCTTGACGTCCCTTTTTTCTTGAATCCAAGAAATAAGGCGGAAAGACAATCCGTTGATAAGAATTACCTGTCAACACCGGCGCTAGAATAGTGGCGTTGCTTTGACCCGGAACATAGCCAGTCGAGGTCCACGGATGTGGATGTGATTCTTCTATTCGATCCCCCTTTCACCGTCCTCTTTTGCCCCGGTGTTTCAGTACCGATCACACAACACGTGCTTGGTTTCCAGAATTGCTGTGATGGGCATCATGCTGTAAGAATCAACCCCGGGGACGCTTTGGCATAGGGTGCGGACCCATCGCACTCTAGACAACGGTTACTTAGTCGTGTCACCCTCAGACCTTGACGGCCGGCTATAAATTAGGCTCGGTCTCGCAGACTTTCTTCTCCAGGCCTTCACCCCCCGTTTCCTCATACCAGACCCAATGCCGACCACGCCGACTGCATACCTTCCATCGGCGTTGAATCCGACGCGTCCAGACGCGTCCAAAGACTATGGAATTCTTCCTGCAGCTCCGTATTGTCAAGCTCACGGAATAGTCTACCCCAGCCCCGGTTCGTGCCCTCCACAGAGATCGTCATACCCACCGCCATCCCTCCCCCCCAATGCCACACTTCCTGCGTCCTCTTCCACGTCGTCTATCCCCGGCTTCTATGGCGCGGGCGCGGGTGGTGCTAACTACTCTCCGAACTACGAACCCGGAGGCTGGAATACAGCATACCCACAAGCGAACTTCATGGCACCCGCCCAGAACCTAGCCCCACCGATGAACAGCGCCCATTTCCAGACATCCAGCTACCCCTTCGCCGACTCCTCTGTTGGCATCGCCTCTAGTGCCACCGATCCTACACGATCACTGCCTGCTGGTTACTACCAACAACCCGCTCAGAGCACGTCTCAGTTCCTATCTGCGCCGCAGCCAAGAACAGCCCCCACTCATGGTCAACAAGTTCGGGAAGATACTCCTCGGCACCAAGCAGCTTTTATCCAAGATCGACAACAAGTCTCAGGTGAAGTGCAGTATACCCAGCAATACCTCCCTACAGTGGGACGTCCCATGGAACCTAGGGGAAGCCAAAGTGGACCTGAGCTGACCCAGGAGGTGCCTCCCACTGCCCACTCTCAATCGGTGGTATGTTTGTCTAGCATTTGGTTTAAATAGCACTTCTGATCCTTCCACGAAGGACGCGGCTGTTCACGTGTGTGCCAATAATCCGACAACTACATGCCCGGGCCATGGGGAGTTTTGCTTCGACATTGTGCTCCGCTATGTTGCGGCAGTCACGGCGGCGATGCCCGACCAGCCGGTCCCACAATACGTCTCTACTACTATTGTCTCGGCACCGGATTCAGCCCAATCCGCTACTAATTTGCAAGTTGGAACTAGGGGCTCGCTATCTTCTTCCCAATTACAGGCCACTAGCTTGGAAGCGGCATCGCCAGGGTCGATCATGACAGCCACGTCCTCTACTGCAGTGAACTCTTCACCAAGCGAGTTATGGCTCTCCCCACCAAGCAACTCCAAAGCAGCTTCGTCGTTGTCTAAGGTTACTGCCGGCCATCCCACTCAGAAACGCCACCGTTCCAACTTGAAGGTCCACTCTCAGAAACATGTGGTAAGTTTAACAGTGCGGTATATATTCCGTTGCTCAACACTTGATATACAGCAGAGCGAGAAAGCGAAGCACCGCAAGAAGAAAGGAAAGAAGAAAAATGAGGAGGAATGGATCTGTGTCATCTGTAAGATACTTGGAGTAGCGGAAGAGCTCCAAATGTAAGATGTGTCATCTTACCATCGATATACTTTTTATCTGACGGCGATCGGTTCAGAAAATCCCGCAAGGATTCCCTGAAGCGTCACGTTTTGACGGTGCATGCGATGTTTAAGATGCTCCTCGAATATGAATACAGACACTTCGAGATCCTCACAACTCGAAAGCCCGGTGCAGAAGAAGACCTTCGCCCACTGGTCATGTTTTGTTTGGACGTTCAATCCCGGGCACGCGCACTCGGAACCGTGATCAAAGACAAAGACGATCTTATGTGTCGATACCCTTACTTTGTCGCGGAGATGCATCTATCGTAAAGCCAAACCCATCCACTTCTCTCGGACTTGTTTGCTATCCACAACAGTTGCTTTTGTACTCTAGTACTTGACATGTCACTTGTAGCAGTATTTCCAATGTTTTGTTATCTACGCTCTTGATGTCTTTACGGCTCGTCGCACTTCGCGTTGCGAATATCAGTCCTGGAATCAAAGGTGTAAAGACAAGTAGTCAACGTCCTTCATCGGTACAAAACTTCATATATGTCCTTTGGAACAGTACAAAAAGGTATAAAGACTCGTCTCGTCCGCATAACCTTCGATGTCACCTCAGCCCAGAGGGGCAGCTACTCTCTCAGACATACTCTTACTCGATTGTCACAGAGGCGTTACGGAACTCGAGGAAGGGATATGGACCAGCCTGCCCCCGAGCTTCAGCGCACGGAACGAGACGAACGGGAGAGTCACAGGAACATACCCCAAGCAAGCAAAGATGCGTCAAGGTAAAGATGGCCGGGCCGGTCGTCATGTATTCCGAAACCTGGAGCGTGAAGTTCTGGTAGAACCCACCCTGGGCGTGTGCGGTGGGCGTCCAGGGGCCGGCATAAAGAACGTCGCCGAGCTGATCGGTTGGCTGCGGGCAGACACCGTTGTTGCAGTTGTCGATCGCGAGGGCGATGCCAACCTGGATGCAGGATGCAAGAGATTCCTAAGGGTCGACAAGATTAACGAAAAGACACATCGCGGACATCGTGTCTGGCGCTTACAGGCTGGACGATCTGAGCAGTGAAGTTCTGTCCCCGCCACAAGACGGCTCCATCCGTGGGGGCACCGAGTTCAATAGTCTGGCCGAGGACAGACACGACAGCGC
>JBBPKI010000563.1:0-21557 GCA_038089155.1 Nevesoporus exiguus
TGGGGATGCGATGAGCGATAAGTCAGTCGGCGACTGGCTCCTTAGTGAGTCTCAGTGTCGAATATCAGGATAGTGTCTAATCCGTACCCACAGAATGTACGAAGCGATGCCTCGAGTTGTTGAGAACAAGTGGAGACGAAGCATCGAGCTCCGGGAAACGCGTCGAAGCAGCTGCAGTTTACTCTGCCGCGGGATCGCCCGGTCCTTCGACTGCAAGCGCCGAACCAACGAAGTGGGCGAGCAGCTCGAGTACGTTCATCACCACCCCTATTCACACCTCGCTGAGATTCACGTCTACCAGGCGGCAGTACCATGCAGTTCCATAAAGCCATCCAGGAACTCCGCGAGGAACTCACCAAGTTTCAACGCGCAACAGAATGAGCCTATCAGTATCTTAGATGGCGATGTGCGAGAGAGTGCCTTTCCCCCGATACTATTCATATCGTTGCGGAATGCTATTTATGGATCCCAAGGAGTTAGTAGTACGACATGGTCGATCAGCAGGCCTCTTGTGCCCGACGTCGGCAAGGGAATGCCTGCTTCGGAATGGCACCACGATGGATTATCGGGAGGCTGCATAAGTACTGTACGCGATTATGGCGGGTGTCTAAATTAGTGGCGTGGAGTCGTTCGACCAGTTTTGTTCATGTAGTAGCGACCAAGTTTGAGATTGATCGAAATCGCGCACCGCACCGTTCGCCAAACCTATGTCACGAACAGTACCGACAAGTTGCCAGGTGTGGAGCATGGAGCCGGGCATGCATGTGCGAGTACAAACAACACCATCCTAGACTAGGGCATTGGCAGTGATAGTTGGCCCGATGGTGGTTCGTTCAAGACACCACGATTCTAGCTCCCCGCATTGCCCTTGTAGTACTATTCCTACTACAATAACTTCACTGCAGTTGACGACTGAGTCTATTCGATAAACCATCTCAGGTTCCACATTACTAGCACTCTACCGCGGTCCCCACTACGAGAATCGATTCTACTGTACCTTCCTCTCCTCCCGCGCTGCCTCCGCCAACATCGCCTGCTCCCTCCGCCTTGCCTCCCTCCGCTCTCGCCCCCGCGTGATCAACGGCTTGGGCTCCAAATCTGCAAACAAGTATTTGCACACCTTCTCGATCACCCAACAGCCCACAAAGTCCGCAATCATGACGCTCGTCAACTTCACCTTGAACTGTTCATCGTAGGGCACAGGAAAGACGATGAGACGAGTCGATAAGTCAACCCGGCGATCACGAGGCAAGCGCAACACGTACCGCCGTGTCCATCTCGACGATCTGAAGCCACCGATTCAACTCGGGGAGGAAATCGGTCGCGCCTGAGAACGCGACCGCACTCGCTCCGACGAGGCCCCAGTACAACTTTGAGTTTTCCCGGATCCCTTCGCGGAAAGGTCGGCCCTGGAAGTTGATGGCAAACGTTGAGACTTGTTGCGAAAGACCTAGAAGGTAGATGGCCGTGTTCAACAAGCTTGGCTCGAATTTGGCTTCGAGGTCGATGATGCCCGGTCTGTTGCAACAGAGTGGTTTTAAGGTGGCACTAGAATGTAGGACGGGCGACTCACGGTTCGTAAAAGTGAGCCAAGTTCGTAATGTATACCAGAGACACAATATGAAGTGCAAACTGGATCAAGACGGACAATAACACGTAAAAATTAAAGATATTGCCTAGTGGCCGTTCGCGCGAAAGCTTCTCGACAGGCTACAAAAATACGAGGTACGTCAACGCGACGTCCCAAATAAAACACATACGCCATACCTGTGCGCGCGATATGCACAAGAAGCAGACTGACATCAACATCCCGCTGACCGTCACCTGATAATCGCCAAACTTGATGCCATCAAGATATTGTACACTCAAGCTGTATGCCGTGATGAGACAGTTAAGTGCCAAAATCTTGTACATCTGGATGGTCGCAACCAGCGTACAACGACCCTGCCGGATGATGTGGGAAACTAGGAAATAGGCTGAGTTAATGCATGGTGAGATCGAAAGAGACTTACTAGCTGCAACGTGTGATAGCTTAGAGGTAAACGGAGCGGCGCATGATGCGTCACCAAGCTTAATCTGAGGGACTTCCTCGTCGCCTTCCATATTAGACAACGCGTCCGTGATCGAAGCCATGTCAAACTACAGTAGATCAGCACAACGGTCTACTGAGACGCCGGTCACCAACCTTTTCCATTGGATTCCTCTGCCTCGCAGCCTGCAAATCGGCCACAGCCTTTTTCTGCGCCTCGACAACGTCCGGATACAGGTGTGCGATGGCAGGTGGCACGGGCGGGGGTGGTTGACCAAAGCGCGCAGAGATCTTGAGCTGACTCTCGTACACCTTCTTGATTCGTTCCATCTTTTGGTGCTCGGCAATCTTTTGTAAATCCTCGGGGGAACCATCTAAGAGTGCAACACCTATGTGAGCCTGCTTTAGAGCACCGACGTCATTCGTGCCGTCGCCAGCCATCAACGTAACATATCCAAGAGTCTTCAGACTAGTAAGGATGAACTCTTTCTGAGAAGGAGAAACACGAGCGTAGACCCAAGTGTTTTGAACGAGGTCATTCCAGCTGGGCAGAGACTGGAACTGTTTCATGGCAGCACCCGTGATACAAATGTCATACTCGTCAAACAACGATTTGTCAAGGGGCTTTGAAGGGTCAACTGGAATGATCTTGCGCTCGTCCACGGTGCGCCAGCAAAGGTCTAGTACAGTAGTGGTTGGTAAGAAAAAAGTATCTCGAAATAGCATTCAACATACCGGCTTCATGAGCAGCGTTCTCCTTCAAATCCAAGATGAGCGCATCTCTATCGACAATCTCGACATCACGTGCGACATGTACGGCCGTCAAAGGGTTGTCACCTGTAATCATGATGCACTATAGGACAGCTAAATATGATAACCATGATCAACATATAGCCAACAATACGTACACGATGCGAAGAATCAGCCAACATTTTGAGGGTCTCGACGGCATCTGCTTTCAACGGGCAATGGAAGACGAGGAATCCGGCGAATATGAGGTTACTCTCTACCTCTTCTCGGTGGAGCTTGTTTATCTACAAAGAACGGTTAGATCAACAAACCAAACACTGCTAGGACGCATGCCGTACTTTATCGATGGACATCGAGTCCATCTCCTTCGTACCAAGGGCAAGGACACGACTACCCCGTCTCGTATACCACTTGAATGTCTCATCATACCATTCGGGTACGACCGCGAGCATACCCCTAATTGTTTCAGGAGCACCTTTAACAGCTACGAGTGCCTTTCCAGAAGGAAGGGTAGACACAGTAGACATGCGCTTAAGGGCTGAAGAGAATTGGAAACGGCGACGAATGTAAATTCGTGATGCATTAGGAGTCTTGGCTGAGGCGGGAGCGACTGAATCGCCTATAAATAAGTTAGGTGATGAGTACTTGATGCCACAATCAAAGTCAAACCTTGCGAAATTTGCCACTCGAGCGCTTCGAGGGTCGTTTTTTCCATGGGGTCGCCAACGATAATACCGTCATCCAAGCGAACCAGCGCATGCGCCGCAGCGAGACACTGGATGGTCTGTTTTCCAGAGTCTTTTACATCAATAAGTTTCAACTTGTCAGCGTCGCTGCAGATCGGGGTCAGAGAGGAACATCAACAAGTATAAGGAACCCTTACTCAATGCCTGCAACACCCTCAAGGACTAGCTTCTCGGCAGTAATTGTACCTGTCTTGTCGAAGCAACACACATCGACCCTACCAGCGAAAGGAATACGGAATGGCTCCGTGCAAAAGATGGCTACTAATTTGTTCATTCACACCCGGCCTATAAAGGGTTTAACCTACCAAACTTGGACAGCGCTACCAGCGAAGCATTGACCGCGAGTGAAAGTTCCATCGGTAACTCGGGTGGCACAACACTTGTTATGATCAGAACACAGTCAAGGAGCAACTTTGACTTTTTGAGGTCCCTCTCAATACCTGTTTAGCCCAAACATGAGCATCAATACTAAGTCGTAGATCGGATGATGAAGCACCTTTCACCCAAACATACCAACTTGCAGCGATGGCAAAGATGAGCAAGAACCCAATGAACAAGAAAGACTCCGAATTGTTCGCAGAAACACGTTCCGTGGAGAAAATCATCGTTCGAACCAGTTGTCCTTGCGCTGTACCAAAGCCAGTACGCAATACGACACCGAGACATCCACCATCGGGAGTTCCTGCCGGGGTCTGTCCCTGACCTAGCGACAGCACTGAGATCAGGAATATAAGCCAGGCACAAAAAGCACTCACTCGTGGGGCTGGCTTGCAGTACTTTTGTTCCGCTAAACAAGACTTCGTTCTTGTGCGCACCATCGACATCGATCTTGTCAGAGGTGTCCAAAAGCTGGATAGACTCTTTGAGAAGTGGAGTTGATTCACCAGACAACATGGCTTCGTTGACGATGCAGGTGCCATGGACTAGGAGGATGTCAGCAGGGACAACAGTTTCCGATTGTAAACGAGCTGGGCGAACCACCGTTAAATATCAAACGCGAGAAGACTGACAGAGCACACTAACCGACCGAAACCACATCCCCAGGTAGCAACTCATCTGTCTGCAAGGTTATCCACTTGGAATCCCGGAGACACTGGATAGGATACGGTGCAACTGACATAGTTCTGAACTCTGTCAGTGTCCTAAGTCGCTGTATAATGCTCATTAGTTCAAGCAAGGGATGATATCTCGGTAAACGTACCTGCCAAACCACGGTACACTCAAACATTACGAGCATGAACAAAGTGAATATACTATAGTACCAATACTCGTCCAAACACCACAGCGCAACACAGAAGATCTGGAAGACAAAGAAGGGCGCAGTCGCGTGTTCAGCAAAGAGTTCGGTGAAAGTGGGAATCGGGATGTTGAATTCGTTCTTTCCGTACAGGGACTTGAGTGGGTCTATCTGTTTCGTTGCAAGGCCGGGAGGTGCGAGAAAGTCTGAAAGGGGAGGGCGGCTAGTGCACGGATACGGGAGGCGGGTAAACGCGATAGGCGACATTTTTGCCACGACGTATGTGTCCCGTTGGTAGTTGAAGGTATACGACATGGGCTGAGAAGGGACTCTCTTGACCAGAGGTACGATTTCGCCCTGGCCACGATGTTGATGCGGAACCAGACGAATACAATCGGCTTCTTCGATTGAGGAAGCCTTTAAGACGAACAAAGACGGGTAGAGTCAGGCAATATACAGAATATGCGAGGAGTTCATACCGTGCGCGTGGTTATCCAAGCCTTTGCACCGGCGCTCCAACGTGTTACGAGGAAACTGAGAGCATGACCTGCGCCAAGGGAGACACAGGCGAGAAAGGTCCACTCTTCACTTTTTAGCCAGTCATCATACCTTACGTAGTATGCATAGGCAAGTAAAGGATAGAGAGAAAGAAATGGAAGTGCATAGAGATGTGTGTACCACGGGAGGGCGACGTGTAAACTCGCTCTAGCGATTTCGGACGACTCTACGTGAACAGATACCCTGGCGGAGACTAAGTCACGGAAAAAAGGCATGCATGGGGGAATAGCTTACATGACGTGTCTCCGGCGAGGTGTCGTGTCCCAGAAAGAAGTCTGGACACAAACACCACCAGCTAATACTTGGCGTCGTAAAATGAACGCTTCGAACCGACGAGTGCCGCTGCAGCGAATACGACGAGGAACGTTCTGCTCGATGTGGAGTTAGGAAAGTTGGCTTGCACTCGAGCAACTCGAGAATTTTGGATGTTAGCGATGCTTAGTCATCATACTGTGTCGTGATATTGCCATCGGCCCGGGCCCTCGAGCAAAGTGCTACTTAACATCGAGTCGTCGACACCACGCACAGTGCCACCACTGCTGTTGCAGACGGACTCTAGTATGATTGTCTGGCAAGTTGGCGACGGTGCAGCCGTATATTTTTTCATTGACAATATCCGTGCCAGTGGGCCGCCGATCGGCGCCACCGTTCTTATTTGTTTGGTTGTGTTTGACCCTTGCTCGTCATCCTACACGTCGACTTTGCCCGACTTTTCGTGCCTACCCCGTTACCATGCTCAACTTTGAGGACGTCGAAGAGCGCGACGGTGTGTGCTGGTCGTGTCATATATCCTACTTGTGTGTAATTTTTGCGCAGGTGTCCGGTTGTCGTGGAATGTCTGGCCATCGTCGCGCATGGAGGCCACCCGCACGGTCGTGCCGATATCTGCTCTCTACACTCCCCTCAAGCACCGCGAGGATCTCCCCCCCGTCCTCTACGAGCCCGTCACGTGCAAGCCCCCATGTCGTGCCATCCTCAACCCATACTGGTATCGTGTTTTTTTACCTTGCCAAACGTCCCTCATCATCTTCCAGTCAAATCGACATCCGGGGTAAACTCTGGATATGCCCCTTTTGTCTCTCCCGCAATGCCTTTCCCCCGCACTACAAAGACATCTCAAACACGAACTTGCCTGCCGAACTCCTTCCAAAATACACCACCATCGAGTACACTCTATCTCGCCCGGCTCAGGTACCCCCCGTCTTCCTTTTCGTCATAGATACCTGTCTCGACGAAGAAGATCTCAAAGCTCTCCGGGATGCCCTCGTCGTCAGTCTCAGCTTGCTCCCACCTTACGCCCTCATTGGTCTCATCACCTATGGCACGATGGTACGTGCCCTTCGCCGTCACCTTCATCATTGCTCATCCCGCCCCAGACTCAAGTCCACGAAATCGGTTATGCTGAATGCAGCAAGTCCTACGTGTTCCGCGGGGGTAAGGAATACACTCCTAAGCAAATCCAGGACATGCTTGGCCTCGGCACAACCGCTCGTGCCGCTCCTCGTCCTGGACAGCCGATGCCCCAGCAGGCTTTTGGCGCCGCCCGATTCCTGCTCCCCGTTCAACAATGCGAGTTCCAGTTGACTGGCATTCTCGAAACTCTTGCACGTGACCCCTGGCCAGTGGCTAATGACAAGCGTCCTCTTCGCTGTACCGGCGTGGCCATCAGCGTCGCTGTCGGCTTACTAGAGGTGGGCCTTTTCTTCATCCTGCCATGCGCGCTGCTTACGATAACCCCTCAGACTACATATCCTAACACGGGTGCTCGCATCATGCTGTTTGCCGGTGGTCCCGCCACCGAGGGTCCTGGTATGGTGGTGAGCAACGAGTTGAAAGAGCCGATCCGTTCGCATCACGATATCGAGCGCGATAGCGTGAAGCACTATAAGCGTGCTGTTAAGGTATTTGCGCGCCTTCCTAGTCAAATCGTTCATTCTGCTCAACTTTATCCATAGTTTTACGAGGGTCTTGCCAAGAGAGCGTCAAATAACGGCCATGTCGTCGATTTGTTCGCGGGCTGCTTGGATCAAGTCGGCCTTTTGGAAATGAAGTCGTTGCCCAATTCGACCAACGGCATCATCGTTCTCTCTGATTCGTTCGCGACCTCGATTTTCAAGCAAAGTTTCCTCCGCGTCTTCAACAAGGACGACCAAGATTATCTACAGATGGGTTTTAATGCCACCTTCGACGTCCAGGTATTTAGCACTTTGTTTTACTCTTCGTGTCCCTTGATTTTCGACACTGCCGTAGACTACCAAAGAGCTCAGGGTTTCTGGCCTCATCGGGCACGCCATATCTGCTGGAAAGAAGTCAGCTTGCGTAGGCGAGACCGAGATTGGTATCGGTCAAACATCAGCATGGAAACTAAACAACATTACTCCTCGGACGTCTGCGGCAGTATACTTTGAAGTCGTCACCCCCGCTGGTCAGGCTCTCCAGCCCGGTTCACGTGGTCTCATTCAATTTGTCACTCATTACCAGCATTCGTCCGGTCAGCAGCGCCTACGGGTGACGACCATTGCACGTAATTTTGCGGAAGCCGGATCACCCAACATCGCCGCCTCGTTCGATCAAGAAGCTGCGGCTGTGTTGATGGCCAGAATAGCGGTCTTCAAAGCCGAGATCGACGATTCACCAGATGTGTTGAGGTGGTTGGATCGCATGCTCATTCGGTTATGTCAAAAGTTTGCAGACTATAGGAAGGAAGACCCAGCGAGCTTCAGGTTGACAGATAACTTTAGCATTTACCCGCAATTTATGTTCCACTTGAGACGCAGTCAGTTTTTGCAAGTGTTCAACAACAGTCCAGACGAGACGGCGTTTTACAGGCAAGTGGCATTACCAAGTTGCTCATCCCAAATGCGTGCTCACCTCATTTACCTCAGACATATCCTAAACGAAGAAGACGTTAACAATTCGTTGATCATGATCCAACCGACACTCATGTCCTACACCTTTGACGTAGCCCCACAACCCGTCCTGCTTGATAGCGTCTCGATCAAACCCGATGTCATTCTTCTATTGGACACTTTCTTCCACATCCTCATCTTCCACGGCGAAACTGTCGCTCAATGGCGTAAAGCTGGCTACCATGACCAAGAAGGCTATGAAAATTTCAAAGAGCTCCTCGAAGCGCCTGTCGCTGACGCCCAAGACCTCCTCACAGACCGATTCCCGATCCCACGGTATATCGTATGTGATCAAGGGGGAAGTCAAGCGCGCTTCTTGTTGTCCAAGCTGAACCCGTCGACAACGCACATGTCGGCGTCGATGTATGGATCTGCACAGGGCGCAGGCGCGGGACAAGCAATTTTCACGGATGATGTGAGCTTGCAGGTGTTTATGGAGCATTTGAAACGTCTCGTACGTGCCTTTCGCATTTTGTCGGCGTCACGACTGATTTGGGTTCATTTACAGGCTGTCGGTGCGCAGACCAACTAGGTCCTTTGGGTTGGTGTGGGCGTTCTTCCTTCGTTTCCTTTCTCTCGTCCGTCGTTACGCTACCGGTTTGTCTGTCAATGTGTTCCTTTATTACTGATAAGAGTAGATGTGACGCATAGAGCGACTTTGGTAGCGTGAGGATGACCAGCTATGACTAGAGGAGAACCAGATTTTGGGGGTCAACTGGTCGCATTTCCTCTATTATGCGTTCATGATCCTTGAACTCATGTCCCGATATTGAACCCACCCTGATTCAGCTGTTTTCCTTACTGCTGCTCAATCTGTCCCCCGGACAATACCCACCGCCGATTGGGTCATGCAGCCAATCAATGCGTTCGGGGATTTGGAAATGACCTCCTGCTGAGGATATTGGAATATGTTCTCACCTCCTGGCTCCCATCCTCGAACGTTTAGTTCAAGAAGCTATGGCGAGGCTTGCAGCTTCTCGTCCCAATAGGGATCTCTCGGCTGGAACACCTCGCGCGGACGCCATGGCAGCCATCTCTCATCGCACGGTTCGACAACCCGGTACATCTCGACCTGTGCCTGATCGAGTGTGTTATGCTGAGCTGTGACCACATCGCATCGCGTTGGATGGAACTCTTGCAACGTCCACGGGAAAACGTCTGCCTCGTGTGCATGGTCTAGCGAATCGGACTGGGTTCGCTTGTCTTCAGGCTACCGGTACGTCGTCGCGCCGGGCCCACGGATACCGGTACTGAGCGCCGAGCTTGAACGGCCACTGCTCGTGACTCGCGCTTGCCACCTGCCACAAGGAAAGCGAACAGGCCGCGTACGGGACCCACTTCAAGGTGGGGCCGCTGCGCGTGTTCGGCGTGCTGTTTATTTAGTGAACGGCCGGCATGGCATCGTCCCGGTGCCGACCTACGTAGTGGCAGTTGCTGTGTTCCTACCGCGGGCGCACTAGGAACACGAGGCCACGTTCACTCACAGCTCCTCTTTCCGTTGCGGATCTCCGAGGATGTACGTGCTCGTACCTTGACCGATGTCACAGCCAACGTATGCGGCCGCAATGGCACGTCACTTTGTACAGAAAAGTAGCTGACAAGATATATTGGCATGCTAGAGGGGGAAAAGGAGACATTTGAACTTGATTCAGACTAAGTCGATCGTCATGACAATCCATGCCAGTGATACAGCACCGAACCCTGCGGTGGTCATTTCCGCTATAGCGAGAGGGAAAGGGAAAGATGGTGCTCACTGAGGCGTTATCTTTGTGTACTATTTTCCTATTTACGAGAGCTATGAGACACTTATTTACTCTGGCTTGGTTGAGGTCAGGGGGTTTGATAAGCTCGATGACTATGCAGGGGTAAATGGACGATCGAGTCATATACACGCGCATACATACGTTTAACACCGCGGCCGTCGCTATCCATCATGGACTCGATGACCATTTCCATGTTCCGACGTAGACCCTGCGTGACGTGCTCCATTGATTCTAATCTAGCTGGTGGAGCAGGGGTACGTACAGGATCACTCCCACGGAACTCGAGTGGGAGACACATGACGATCTTCTCTATCACCATCTATGTACCGCAGGGTCAGTTTCGCCCGATGGATGAGTAAGGCAAAGGGGGACACCCACCATTCGCTCCTTTTTTTCCTTGGCCGTCAACTTTGCCTTGCCTTTCTTCTTTGAAGCTGCCTTTGGAGGTTCCAATTTCGTGTTGGTGGACGTGGACGTTTCGTAGTCGGTCGTCTCGTTGTAGGTCGTCTTGTCTACGTCGGTCGTGGTATTCGCGTCAGGCACGGTGGGTGGAGGCGGGGCAGCCTTTGCTGCTTCGGCGGCAGTTCGGGCGTCTTCTTCTGCGTGTGAGGGGTCAACGGAGTGCACGTAAGATCAGACGCGCCACGTACCGGCACGTCTCTCTGCCAATTGGAACGACACGTCCGTCGGTGCCTGGGCGCGTATGCATCCACTCTTGATCACGCGCGATGTGGGGATCGGACGTACCTGGAGCCAGTCGACGGTGAGGGCGTTCATGTCCATGACATACAGCCAGCTGGCGAAACTCTCGTTGAAGGATCGAAGGGAGTCGCTGAGACGGCGGAGGTTGTCCACGTTCGCCTGGAGGGCTTCTGCCTCGTCGACGAGCTCTGAGATGACGGGTTCGATGAAGCCGAGGCCGTGCGGGGCATCTGGGTTGTGCTCTGAGCGGGAGAGGGCGAAGAGGGAGCCTTGGGAGACGCGGCGGAGGGGAGTGCGAGCTGCCATGGTCACATGAGCGGTGACGGAATCAGAGTGCCCGGAATTCAACTTTGCGTTTTGCTGTGTTGCCGGATGTGCGCCGTCGTCCACTCGGAACCGCCGGCGATGATGGCCGATGGCAGTTGCGTGGGAAATGATGTCAGCAGTGTCCGTGACTTTTCAAAAGGGTTCGGATAAAACTCGTTCAAGCGCAAAAATAACCTCGCCGCTGTGTGACACGGTGAGGGTGCCCATTCCCCTTCATGTCCCCGCCCTCCTCCCTGTGACATCCCCAGGTAAGTCTCCTCCCCGACCACCGACGCCACTCACCCCGCCCAGCCTCTGCGTGCCAGCGTATCCCGAATATCTCCACCTCCCGTGCTCACCTCACTTCTCTTACCCCGACGCGACACCACACACGCCCCGAGCAGGCCTTGATGGTCCTCAAGAGCTCTACTGTGCTCTCGTGTCTGTTGCCCGCTCGTTTCGGATTCGGATCAAATCATCGACCCGACCCGCCCTCGCACACACGCGATCAGCAAAAGCACGCAAAGGACAAGCCCGTCCCTAATGGCTCTCTTGGCGACCCCGAGGGCGATCATTTCAGAGGAAACGCCTTCCCACTCTACCGGGCAACTGAACCTGCACCCCACACTCATCATCCGGACCTCCCTCGCGCACGCGCCAATACCGCGCCGTCCGACTTGCTGTGTCCACCTCTCATGCCCGACGGAGGCATAGGCGAGTCACCCAACCCACTTCATCGTCCCCTCGCTTCCCCAGTTCGTCAAAAGCGATCCAGTTTTACCACTTTCTTTGCTTTCAGCTCGAAAAGAAGGTCGTCTCACGGAGCCCCCGTCATCCACTTCCCTCCCCAGTCTGCCCAGGGTAGATGGGTCTCTGGCAGTGATCAATCACAAGTACACATCATAAACCCTACTACCATACCCTCTCCTCTCAGGGTAGACGACGAAGAGTACTATTATTCCTACTACGCGTCCTTGGGCCCTACCTCTCATCCCACTTCTCCAGACCCAGATGCAACAAACCGATCCCCTTCCAAACAGCTTTTTTTCCGACAGCAGGATCTTACTGGAAACCCGGATTTAGACTCACAACCTTCTTCTCCTGTCGGCTCTCATCTGTCAAATACCCAGATCCGGCATCCATATGCATATTCCACTCCGCTTGACTCAAAGCCATATCCAAAATTTGTCGACGCGGGTCCCCGTTTACGTCACGTTAGCTCTCAACCTTTCCAACACCACCCACAGGGTTCCAGCTCTGGTATCGATGCGGGGCTTGAACCGTCATCGCAACCTGGGCCACACCCCTTACATCCAGAGCTCAAGTCGTCCATGTCTACTCCAAACTTGATCTCTGGAGTACCCCCCGTCCGTCCCCGATCGCTTCTCAGAAAGAAATCGAGGTCTTCAACGAGGCCAAAGGGACAGGAACGTTGGTTATCGGCAGAAACTTGGTGGGATGCATTGTTTTCACCCTCCCCGCGTTTCAAGGTTAGGCGAGCACCGCGTCCAAGGGCTACCGATGCGATCTCGAGCACTCCCGTCGAGAAACCCGTTCAGGCTCAACCAAACGAGAACTTGGGTGTTACTTTCCCCTCAATTCAGACTGCGCGTCCCCGTGCCGTGTCTGTTACGTCCACCACTACGAATACACGGACCACGGTTCATTCACTCGCAAGATCACGGTCTGCAGTAGACCTATCTGGCCGAGCACCGACGTCTGCCACCTCGCGCACTGGCTTTGAACCTGCGCTGGAACCACTCGTAGATCAGCCGACACCGCCGCCTGAGCAGCCTCCCGGCAATGATACTGAACTTCCTCTGCCAGATCCATACGTCTCGTTGGAACAGTGAGTCTCTTGTTCCTGTCATGTCGCATTTCTCGAGACTGAAGCCGGGACGTAGGGTTCTCGATGAAGGGGAGGCGTTTGAGCATCAGCGAGCCCAGTGGAAACAGCAAGCCTACAATTCCCTCGGAAACAAACATACCCGTTCGTTTTCGCGTGCACGCTCCAAATCCCTCGGCGAGAGGCACGCACGTTTCGGTCGCCACGCTTCAGAAAACAGCAAGGCTCAATTGAACATCGAATTTCTTGCTGCCCGGACGTTCCTCGGAAGCCAAAGCACTATGCCTGTCGTGCATGTCACCAAACCTAGCAACTCCTCATCCCATTCCAAGTCATATTCGCATTCGCATTCGCAATCAGCGCATTCTCGCACTCACTCATCCCACTCACGCGCATACTCTCATTCGCATTCACTAACCACGTCTAATTCTTCCAAATCATCTCGCCATTTTCCACCACGCGGTCACTCTCGGAATGGATCGTGGAGCAAAACAGCGCTGCTGAAAGCTGGCGCACTCTGTGGGATTGTTCAAGACGATTCTCGCACGACGGACGAAAATGTACCATCATCCTCGAGAGTCGATGTGCAAGGCACGATTGTCATTGGTCCCTCTACCAATGCCGAGCAACCATCCCCAGATGTGGACAAGGTCTCTCCATCACCTAGTGTTCCCAGCCGTGAGGTCGGCATTGCAATCTCTTCGTCACCTGCTCCCGATGGTTCCTTCAATCTTCGACCTTCACATCAGGAAGGTGACCAGGAGAAGCGCTGGCCATCAAAGCATACGCATAAGCCCTCTGGGTATGCTGGTCCTCATCCATCAGCGATTGATTCCAACCTGCCTCGACTTGGCACTAGTGATGTTAGCATGAGACACCGTTTGCCACCGCGCGCGGCCATCCATCCACCAATAGCTCCCATCGCACATCCGTACCGATCTGTGGTCGCGCAGCCTGGACGAGTGGGCAACATGGAAAGTCCAGCTGCTTCGTCAAGAGTAGCAGAAGCCCAGGAAACTGTCGGACCGGGCACGGGGCGCAACCCCTATCTATCCCTCAGTCATGCCGATTTCGAGCAATACGGTGTCGGTGAGGCGCTCGTGTATGCTTCCTTCCCACGGTCAGAGGAAGTCCCAGAAACCAAGCAAGGTGACGTGCAAGATGAATCGTCACCCACAGCCGAACTACTGTCTTCTCGGGAGCAGTCACCCTTGTGCGAAACCACTGTTCTGCGGTGCCAAGGGCGGGATTCGTCTTCATTAGCGATCAACAGCGCCCCGTCCTTGACGAATTCGACTATTCAGATGGTCATGTCTGCGTTCAACGATCCGGACGAGCTCGACGAATTTCAGGATCTCTTCTACAAGCCTCATCCTGCTTGCGAGGCTCAGCGTCGGGAACTTACTGTGGCCATCAACCAGGTGCCGACTGACGTCCATAGCTCAACGTCGAGCAGCCCACTCACTCACCTTATGCGCAAACTAAGTGAAGAGGTCCATAGCATGCGAAACCCCTCTCGGACGCCCTCTGATCCCATACTTATTCAAAAGACCGAATCTCAGGACCACTTGAATGAGGGTGGGACCAACTTTGTGTTCATGGACGTGGCCCGCTCGTCATCTTCGCCTCCGCCTATGGAGTCATCTTCGCAGCTGCAATTGCCCATTCAAGAGGGGGGCGAATCTACCGCGCAACCAATCATGGTCATCCCGGAAGACATCAATTCGTCTTGTACATCATCTGTTTTGGAGAGTCCGTTGGAAGACCAGGAGAATGATACGTTTGGTAAGGGTGCACAGTCTGCCCCGTCGGGAAACCTTGCTGACCTACAACATACGATACAGGATACCCCGTCAAGCACGGTCGACTCGATGTGGCTACAGCCCCCGCGCCTATCCAATCACCTATGCGCGCGTCGACCCACCTCTCCATTCAAGAGGACGAGACCGACGAGGGCGAGGTCGCTTTTTCAGGTCCGGTGACCAAACGGTATGGGTTGGTCTCAGTAGATGCTGTCCGAGCAAGCTATTTGACGACGTCTGATCTATCGCAAATGTCGGGGCTCTCCGATTTCCCGCTTCCGCCAGGAGCGCGCCCCGTGTCGATTATGCATGCATATGATGAAGTGACGCTACCTTCATCCTCGTCTGAGAGTCGCGGTCCGTCCGACGAGGGGACTGAGGTGGGGCACGGGGGCCGATATATGGATGGTGAGGACGGGGAGCCATCTAGCGATGTGGAGGAAACGTTGCGAGCCCTGAGGACGACACTGTGTGTCACGAGCTACGAGAGTCGTCGGTCGACGTTTGGTGGGAGCGACGACATGGACTTCACCACCCAGCTACACCAGCCAGGTCCTTGAATGCATTTTCGCCTCTCGTTCCGGCATCCTTTCGTTCATCTCTCTTTTTGTTTTCCACTCACATCTTGGATTCGAGAGCTACTTTCAATACCGATCTCGCGCACACAGTTCACGTTTTTGGTTTAGAAGGGACATGAAGACGCAAAGTAGAAGCAATTGGTCAACACGTATAGCATATCACCCAGTCTCCATACTTTTTTTTCTCTCATCCATTCTGTACCACCCATCTACCTTGCGACACCCCCGCTATCCCTTGTTCTGCGACGCTCGATTCGTGTGTTTTCACTATCTGTTTCACGCTATCCTTCCTTTCCTCTGTTCTCGCCGCCCCACTTCTTTTTCTTCCTTTTCTCTCGTGTTCTTTCTGCATCTGTTTCTGCGTCGATCCGAGTATATAGCGATTTTCGTGATAATGTATCTTTTGCCGCTCATCCGTTAGTAGTAGCCATCCCATTCAACATGCAATAATTCGATTCGATCTCGGTATTGGAATGTGCCAACCTAGTGTAAGGACTGTAAGGACTGTACCAGGTGAGTAGCTGAGTGTAAGGAGTGTGTAGTGTAGCTTACCTCCAGTCGAATAGGTAAGAGACTAGAGGAAAGACGAACGGGAGCGCGGTGCATGACGCGACGCGACGCGATGTCCGAAAAAGGAAATGTAATATGTAGTAATGTAGACTATGGTACGGGTATATCGGCGGGCTGTTCTCCAACACTCGGGTTTACCATGTCATTCCCTAGGCCGCCACCTCAAACATCCCACATGCATGCGTCAGCTCTGATATCAAGACAGCAGTAAATAATAGTATTGGGAGGAGATCGAAGAACAATACACAAACGGTCATCCCTGTGGGAAGACAGCTTATAGTACAGCAGACAACTACAGTAACCAACATCGTACAAGGACGAGCAAACGGCGGTCAACAGTCTTTCCAGAGTACATGCATGAACCCAGGTTTAGACACGCCGACACAACTTGACGCGTGCGTTCACCGGTGTCAACGTCATCCCGGCCGTCCACTTGAGTAACGTCTCCTTCTGCTTCTCGAAAGGCTTCATGGCAAGGTCATCTGGGACTCGGATCTGGTACCGACGGACGACGTTCGCAATGATACCGACAGCTTCCACGAGTGCAAATCGCTGACCGATACATGACCTCGGACCGGCCATGAACGGCAAGACTAGTGGCGCAGAGGCGTGAATATAACGGGTTCGTTGGCCACGGAACCTTGGACTTACATGCATTCCTTGGCCATTGATAGGACTCTGTGTCGAGGAAACGTTCAGGCCTGAACTCGGCGGCGTCTTCTCCCCAATACAGAGCTACAAGGTGGGGCGGGAGTTAGTGCTCAGGAGCTCGTTCAAGACAAGGGTACTCACTGTTCATGTGCAATGCCCAAATATCTATGACGACCTGACTCCCAGCCGGAATGGCCATTGTGAACTTTTCTGTCTCAACCGAGGGACTATCCTTTGATTCAGGGATGAAATAAGTGCCGGGCAGGACAGTGTCCACCTGCACATCCTTTGGAACACGCGTTGCGGGTGGAAACACACGGAGTGTTTCGCGGATGCACGCCAGAGTGTATTCCTTTACAAATCGTCAGTATAGATCGATTTGACCCAAAAAGAGACACCAGGATCTGACCAACTTGTCCATGTATTCTTTGTGATTCTGTCAAACCTTGGTTGGAAAGTTGCCCGTGGGAGGTAGATGACACGCTCACTGTCATTGATTCCGTGACAGGGACGTCTTCGGGCCATACGCGAATCACTTCCTCGTAGATTTTTTCCTGGCACTCGGGATAAAGGGCCAATAACACTAGTGTGAAGCAGAGGGTATGAGCGGTGGTCTCTGCACAAACGTCAGTTTGGGGGAGCATATCAGAATGCATTGACTGACCATGTCCTGCGAGAAGGAAGATCTACGTGCAGATGTCGTTGAGTAACCCCAGGTGTATGTTACTGCACACTCACAAATACGTCAGAAAGAACTTCACCCTCAGTCAACTTCTTCAGGATGCCATCCTGGTTCATATTAGCCTCAACGAGGTTTCGTAGCAATGATGTGCTCGACGACTCTGGGCATTCACCAGATGTAAGCTCGGCTCGAGCGGAGGCAATTAGGTCCAGCATGTGGGCCCGTAAGTCGTCAAACGCCAGCCTGGTCCGTAGTGCCCTGGAGGAGAAATAAGGTATTTTGACCAACGATGAGAACTGATAAAACCATCCCGGGGCCAATGCCCGGAAGGTAATATTATCGACGGACTCCATAAATGCAGATCGAAAGGTAAGCCTGAAACCAGAAGGCGGCTTCGCTATCGGATCGGCGGTCCAGGACACCCGTCTACCAAAAATTGCCGTAGCAATTATAAGGAGTGATATCTAGAACAGATTTGAACCCAATGTCATGAATATTGTAGGCTCTACCTCGCACATGTGTCATGGAGGATAATAGATCCAGGGGGACACCGACGTCTGCATTATCAAGCTGTTCAAACCATTCGTTCATCACGCGCACAGTCTCTGACCAGACTAGTGCAACGTTGGCCTTGGAATAAGGTTAGGAAAATAATGATAAATTAGATAGGCGTAAGACGGCCTGCCTCGTTGAAAGCAGACATGGCGACCGAACGGTGGCGTTTCCAATCAGAGCCGTCCACGCTAACAAGGTTCCCTCCGCAAAAGTTAAGCCCCTCGTACTTGATGACATCTTTCGGAAAAGTATGCCGATCCGCAGCGATGAATTTGATCGCCTCGGAGTCTGCGAACCAAAATATGTGCTGAGCAGTTGAAACGTCAACGGACGCAAAAGACGTGGCTCTAAATTTCCTGTATACTAGATACCTTCCCGTTTGCGACGGCGTGGCTAAAAGGATGGAAAACATACACGAGAATTTCCCCGCATAATAACCACCCAGTCCAGGGAATCTGGGATCCAATAGGATAGCTAAGGTGCTGAACGGTTTAATCCATAGCAGTATGTTGCCTGGGTAGTCCCTGTGCAGGGAGTTAGCTTTTGCCTGACACAAGGACAGAGACAGCCTGATGTCGATACTGCGGACATACTTTATCCTTGCAAAGGCCGTCTGTATCGATAGGGCCTTGTCCACTGTGAGCTTGACAATTACGAAGACGATCGCGGATACGGCCCAGCGGTGAGTGGACAGGAAGGCATCCATGCTGTGGAAGCATTGATTGTGTCAAACGAGACCCGAGTCGAGGCGGGGTCTCGGCGGACTCTATATTAGCACAAAATGAGGTCGGCAGGTTACGGTAGCAACATGTATCGAGTCGTATCCAACGTTGCCAGCTCAAGCCAAGGCCAAACAGAAAACCAGCGATCGTTTGCATTATTGAAGGTATGAGTCACTGGCTGGAGCAGTGGAGATGGTTGGTAAGTCGATGGTTGCTGCGTGGTCCCATCATCGTTGATCTGGCATCTGTGGCAGGCCACTGATGGACAGTGATGGTGACGTTGTCGTCTACTGACTTCGTGGCAGCCCTGTGCCTGATTTGCTCCGGCTGGTACTAGTAACTGCAGATGTTGGGACGACCCCAGCCTCACGGTTGGCACCTACTACTACCTTATCACACGTACTTTTCACTCGACCGCGCGTTCAAGCGTCCAGGAAATAGCACTCCGGGTTGAAACGAAGTGGTATGTAGATGTCCAATATCAGAATTCTCGGTCTCGAGAAGCAAAATCCACCGTAGAACGTCGAGTAACCCGTCTGCATCGCGCACTCTCTACTTCGCAAGTCGCAGAGTCTAGTAAGCACTTCCGTTCGTCAATAGTCCTAACCAAAACACGGTTCGGTTTCAAACAGACCCGTCTACACTGCCAAAAAGTATGGTATAAGGTAGATGTCCTGACTGACTGCGCCAAGTTCCACCAATTGGCCGGTCATGCTTGCGCCCGCCTTCCTTGCCTTTCTCTCCAGCGTGCTTCTGGCAAGCAACGCGTCCGTTCTTTCCAACGATATTGACGATGCAGACTCCACGGCCTTGCGGGGCTTTTCGTTTGCAGCGAAAGCAACCCCAAATGCTGACAAGGGATCGTCAGACAACCATACATTAATGAATGAGGCTAACATGGAGGTACGTCACCCTTCCCTCCTTAACTCGACATACATACTACCTGCGCACAAAGTACACCGGAAAGGTGAATGTCGGCGGGCACGGTATCGAGCTTCTTGTTTTCCTGTCGATCCAGGCTCAGATCCCTTTCAGACTTTACTCTCATCATCGACACTGGCTCGAGCGATCTCTGGGTCACGGGTGGCCAGAAGCTCAAGCTAAACAGCACGACTAACACCACGGTGAACCTGACCTACGGCATCGGGTCCGCGCTAGGCAACATCGCGTACGCCCCTGTATCGTTTGGCGGCTACCAAGTGGACAACCAAGCCTTTTTGAGCGTTTCCAAGGCATATGACCAAGGAGCCGAAGGTATCCTCGGACTCGGACTCAACGCTCTCTCTGCCCTGGAACGCACGACCAAGAATACGTCGACACAATCCGTGATGGCCAACATGTTCGCCCAACATCCCTCCGTGCCGCACCTGATCGGCCTCGCGCTCGAGCGATCGGAAGACGGTGAGGACACCGCAGGCGGGTATCTCACCATCGGCGAATACGATCCAAAATACCAAGATGTCACACGCACGCCAAAGATCCCGGTTGCGGCGACGTCTGGTTCCCGCTGGACGATCGCGATGGACGCTATGATGGTCAACAGCAAACGCATTCCCCTCAATTCCGCCGTCAAGGGCACCAAAAAGGGCCAAGCGATCGCGCTCATCGATAGCGGGACCAGTCTGGCGTACATCCCCAGCGACGCCGTCGATGGGATATACAGCCAGATAAACGGCTCGGTGCACGTCAAGGATGCTGGTCAGGACGCGTGGTTTGTTCCCTGTCTGGGACAGGTCAACCTCTCGTTCACGTTTGCGTGCGTGCATTTTGTTCCGTCCTCGCTCCCACGCCTGACGCGCTGCGATGGACGCACGCCGGGATGACTACAGGAACATCACGTACCCTATCAACCCGATGGAGCTGAGCACTCCAGTGCGGGTCATGGAGCACAACGATCAGTACACGGTCTGCGTCAACGCGTTTCGTACCCCGCTAGACGGCACACAACGCGAGCTCGATTTCCTGTTGGGCGACGTGTTCATGCGCAACGTCTACTCTGTGTGAGTGGGCCCTGTCTTGTTCTACTCTCCCGCCCCCGCTCACCCTCTCCTTTTCCTTCCCTCCGCTCTCTCCTCGCCCTCGGCCCGTCCTCCCCATTCTACCCTCGCAGCTTCAACTTCGGCAACGCCTCCACGACACACGGCGACACCAATGCCGACGCCAAAGGTGCCTCCATCCAATTTCTCTCACGCACGAACCGCGATCAGGTGTTCGCTGATTTCGAGAGGAGCCGGAAGAACTCGCTCAGGGTGTTTCCGCCCCTGTTCGACTTGACCAAGTTGCATACGGACGGGACGACAGATGGGGGTGGACGGTTGCAGCCGCCGTCGCTGGATGGTTAGGTGGGGCATTGATGCTTGGGATCATAGAGGCGGGGATGCGGCCTGGTACCGCAGCGCCCGTGTCGATTCTGCATGCATATGATGAAGTGACGCCACCTCCGTCCTCGTCTGAGAGTTGCGGTCCGTCTGACGAGGGGACTGAGGTGGGGCACGGCGACCGACATGCCGATGGTGAGGGCGGGGAGCCATCTGGCGATGTGGAGGAGACAACGCGAGCCCTGAGGACGACACTGCGTGTCACGAGCTACGAGAGTTGTCGGTCGACGTTTGGTGGGAGCGACGACATGGACTTCACCACCCAGCTGCACTAGGCAGGTCCTTGAATGCATTTTCGCCTCTTGTTCCGGCATCCTTTCGTTCATCTCTCTTTTTGTTTTCCACTCACATCTTGGATTCGAGAGCTACTTTCAATACCGATCTCGTGCACATAGTTCACGTTTTTGGTTTGGAAGGGACATGAAGACGCAAAGTAGAAGCTATTGGTCAACACGTATAGCATATCACCCAGTCTCCTGTTGGAAACGGACATCTGATAAGCAAGCGCGTGCGCGGCCGCCAGCACGAGGGAACTGAGTAAGTATCATTGTTCGCATACGGCATCGTTGAGTGTCAGATAAGTGTCGCACACACATGACCTCTTTGTTTCTGTCAGGCTATCTCATTCGATAGCCTATGCTTCACCCTTCTGAACTCAGTACGTTCTGTATATAAAGCCTAGTTTCTCGTACATAAATACCTCAGTCCGTTGCACTACACGACGACTAAGGTGAGCTAAGTGTTATCTGCATCTACTATTCGAGCTTACCCCT
>JBBPKI010000564.1:0-21507 GCA_038089155.1 Nevesoporus exiguus
CTATGTGGATCACGACAGCATGTGAGAGAATGCTGTTAGGAGGTAATCGTCTGAGGTAAGAAGATACTACAGAAGATAGAGTGAATAGGAGAATGGAGACTCAAAGATGATCATGAAATAAACATACTTCCCATGAGGAAACGGATAGCAAAAAGGAACACAGACGGTGAGAAGGAAAAGGTGCGGTATAATGGATAAAAACGTAACACTACCCCGTTTGTATGCCTGCTTCCCTGAAGCAGAATAAAGACTGAGGGGGACGTGTATTTCCTGGATCCAATCAGAGCTTAGATACATTCGGATTAGTAAAGGGGCAACTTGCAATGGCGTGTTCAGCGCTTCCACAAAGAGGGCAGCGCAGGGTGGGGTAGCATTCCACCACATGTCCCCAGTGATTACAGGTGGCACAATGATGGGTGAGGCATCTAGAGACAGGATGCCCTGGTGCGAAGGTGTGGCAGTTAGGGCACTGGTAGCATCAGCAGTTGATGCGGAGGTGTCCGAGTTGTCCGCATTGGTAGCATTGCATAGTCGACAGGTCTGCTTGAGAAAACCTCGCCTCCAGGGTGGGGTTGAGCGGGATGACCCTGGTTGGGAAAGAGATGATGGAGGCATGGGTTGGGAGGTCTCGAGGGGTGGCAGAGATGTGTAGTGTAGTAGCAGATGGGGGTAGTTGAGCGATGGGTGAAGGAGTTTGCGGTGGAGGGACAATGTGGATGGGGAGTGTGATTGCCTGAGAGACTGGTGATGGGGAGCTTGGGGCAAGTAGGGGGGAAGGCAGATGGGGTTCGGTTACTGGGCGGTGTAGGGAACTATCGTTCCCTGCATGTGTATTCAGGCCTTATAGGGTGCCCGACGATACCAGGATCAAGCCAGTACTCACACAACACTATGCCGGTCAAGCCGGTACTATACCGGTAGACCGGCCGGTTTACCGGTATGTTTACAGCCGGTTTTGATCCCCTACATGACCGGTATGCGCTGTGACCAGCCGGACTTAGTTTATTCCAGCAATCATCACTTCCTTATGCTAGTTACTGGTACTCACACAGTGCTATGCCGGTTGAGCCGGTACTATACCGGTAGACCGGCCGGTTTACCGGTATGTTTACAGCCGGTTTCGACTCCCTACACGACCGGCATGCGCTGCAACTGGCCGGACTTGGTTTATACCAGCCGGGTATGTTTGTTTGTGACCGGTTTATGTTGTTTTGGACTGGTTTGGCTATTTTTACTTATTTGACATTGTTTTATGTTAGCTGAGCACTACATAGGCATGTCATTACTTATCTGATACACTTTTTCTCTCCTCCTTGGTGTTAGTACGCCCGGTATAAGCCTAAACGCCTGGTTCTAGTCCTCCCTGGCTGTCTGCATTGTGCGCAGAAGTCCGGGAACGCATCAGAAGTCCAGAGTCCGGTCCCTTCTGGAGAAGGCCCCCATAGGAGTTGTCCACACCAGTGGTACGCTCTTTACCGCTCTTTTATTATACATTTCCAGCCATTTGGGATTGTCCGGTGACTCCCTGGGACGAACACATCGCCCCACCACCTTTCTCTTGCCTCACACGCAGGCACATTTTAGTTTTTACAGCGGCCTAAGACCAGGTCACTTTCTAAATAGTCTGAAAGTTCGGAGTAAGAAAGAGAATCTAAAACAATCTCAGCAAATTCCCTGAGGGTAGAGAGCGGAAATGAAGTAATTATAGTATCAAACTGATGGTGATCCATCATGTCCAGGGTGCAAAGACAGAGTTGGTCAAGAAGGGTTTCCCTGGCAGCAGAAAAGTCCTCTCTGTGTGACATGTGAGGGTGAGAAGCAAAGATTCAAAAAGAAGATGTATTATGGTAGAAAAGAACTTGTTCCAAGAGTTCTAGAGTAAATGAAGGGGCGTTCTGAGTGATTTGTAGAAGAGGAGGATGATCAAGAACATGTGCGTAAGTAGCAAGGCGTTGGAATCATGGGAGATTTTCTACATATAGTCGTTGCAAAGCCCATTCTGGGATAGCAGGTCTGGAGGTTTGAGGCAAGAGTCCTCCAGAGGCTAGAGAAAGGGTTGGATGAGTGGGAGAAAGTTCAGCAGCGGATGGAAGGGCAGTTTCTGACAAACTTGTGGGTGAAGATAGAGTGGAGTGAGTGTCAGGCATGATGTGGGGGGGAAGATGGCGACAGTGAGGTAAGAATGACAATAAGTATGGTGACAATAGTGGCAAGGGATATTGTGGTGAAGATTGCGGCGAAGATGAGGATCTGGTGAGGGGTGAGCATTACTTGCTCAAGAGGAGAGGGAGTTCTTATATTGTCTAAGGAGAATGGGCATGTGGCGAAGGTTTCGCTCGGGTTCCCATGTATTCTCTGAAGTAGGATATCCCTTCCACTTGATCAGGTACTGGCGGCGATTAGCAGTTCCCTGATGAGAGAGTATGGCCTCAATCTCGTATTCTTCTTAACCATCAATAAGATCCAGTGGCACAGGGATAAAGTTTGGGCCATGCTCTGGAGTGGTCTGATAGGAGGATAGGAGGGAGGTGTGGAAGACATCATGGATACGCCATGTCGGTGGCAGTTTCAACTGATATGCCACAGGAGAGAGTACTTTGATGATCTCAAAGGGTCCTTCCCTTTTGGGGGCAAGCTTCCACGACGGGTACCTGAGCTTAAGGTTCGTGGCTTCAAGCCAGACCTTATCTTCTAGCTTCCAAGGTGTGAACTTGGTGGAGAGTTGTTCCTTCATGAGGTGTTGGGCAGTGGAATGAGCAGCCAGTGCTTCTTTCCATGCCTCAGCAAGGGTGGTGAGTCGTTCTTCCACAGAAGAAACAAAGGACTTTCCTAACAGAGGGTAAGCTCTAGGTTCATACCCCATCATGAGGAAATATGGCGATTGGTGGGTAGACGAGTGTGCTGCGGAGTTGTGGGAAAATTCCGCAGTAGGAAGTAAGGTACTCCAGGTACCAGAGCGTCCTTGACAAAAGATCTGAAGATAAACTTCAAGCTCCTAATTGGCTCTCTCCGTTTGACCATCAGTCTATGGGTGGTAAGCAGAGGAGAGCTTTATATCGTACTGAAGGAGTCTAGCTAGTTCTTTGGCAAAGGAGGAAGCGAACTGGGGGCCTCTATCAGAAATACAAGAGTCATGTAGTCCAAATCTCGGGAAGATATGTTGAAAAAAGAGGAAAGCTACTCTAGCAGCGGAGATACTTTTGGTGCAAGGGAGGAGAATTACCCCCTTTGTAAGGCCATGGTCGACCACCACCAAGATAGAGTCAAAATTATTGGACAAGGGGAGATTGGTAATAAGGTCCATGGAAATTTGTTGGAAAGAATGAGTGGCAGAAGTAGAAAGCGGTGAAAGTGGGGGAACAGTGGGATGTGTGTTAGGTTTAGATGATTGACAAAGGGCACAGCCAGCGATGAAGCAAGAAATAAAAGAACGCATGCCTGGCCACCAGTAATCTCTGGAAAGATAGGCAAAGGTGCAGAAAAGGCCTTCATGGCCCCCACTGGGGGAGGAGTGGAGGGAAGCAACAAGTTCATGACGTGCATCGGGAGGAATAAAAAGATGGCCCTTGTAATAAAGGTGAGGAGTGTTATAATGCCAGTCCACAAGGGAAGAGCAAGGGAAGAGGGGGAGAGATTTCTCCATGGCATGCAGGGCTTCCAAAACAAGGGGGTCGGTGGTGGAAGAACTGGCAATTTTAGAAACTAGTGCCAGGTCTAATGCAGAAATGATTTCTGGGTCGGTGAGGATGGGGTGGATATTATCAGATGAGGTGTCGACGTCGTGGCAGCGGGAGAGTGCATCGGCAGGGGTCATGGCTGTCCCAGGGAGGACAGTCCAGAGGAGGTGATATTCCTGAAGGAAAAGACTCCAGTGGGCTTGGTGACATGAAAGCTTTTGAGGAGCCTTCATGAACGAGAGGTTCTTGTGATCTGTAAAAATGGTAACAGGGTGTTCAGTGCCCAAGAGGTATTGTCGCCATTCCTCAAGGGTGTCAATGACAGTGAGTAGTTCCCTATCATAGATGTCGTAATTTCGTTCAGCATCATTAAGAGTTCGAGAATAGTAAGCACAGGGGTGGGAGTCCCCATTGATGTCTTTCTGCATGAGGATAGCCTCTACAGCGATAAGAGAAGCATCAGTCATGAGGAAAAAGGGTTGGGAGGTATCAGGCAGGACGAGGACGGGGGCAGAAGAGAAAATGTTCTTGAGATGGAGGAAGGCAGTTTGTTGGGCATCCTCCTATAACCAAGGTTGCGTATTCTTAGTAAGAAGATTTAGTGGTGCGGCGATATCAGCAAAATTAGAAATAAATTTGTGATAGAAGTTACAGAACCCAAGGAAGGAGCAGACTGCTTTGATGGTAGATGGTGGTTGCCACTTGGTGATGGCGGAGAGTTTGACAGGGTCCATTCGTACTTGACCATTTCCTACGATGATCCCCAAGTATTCAATCTCAGGGGCGTCGAAGGTACACTTGGAAAGCTTGAGCATTAATCTATGTTCTCTAAGTCGTGCGAGGACTCTGCAAGTGCAGTCAATGTGATCAGAGAGGGTGGAGGAATGTACTCCGAGATCGTCCATAAAGATCTCCAACCATCCTTCTGGGGTGATGTCGTGAAAAACCCGATTCATGAATGCCTGAAAGGTGGGTGGTGAGTTACATTGTCCAAAAAACATCACCATTGGTTCATATAGACCCAAAGGGGTGATGAACGCAGCCTTCCATTGATCTTCTTCTCAGATATGGATGTTGTTGTATCCCCATCGGATGTCGAACTTTGAGAAGTATTTGGAGTGTTTCATGCGATCGATGAGGTCGGAGACAAGGGGGAGTGGGTAGGCATTCTTGACAGTATGTTCATTCAGATATCTATAATCCTGGCAAGGGCGAAGTGAGCCGTCTTTCTTTGGAACAAAGAAAAGAGGTGATGCTTGGGGGGACTTGGATTTGACAATTCGTCCAGTGCAAAGGTGTTCTTCAACAAAGGCTCTGCAAGCTTCCATTTCTGCAGGGTTTAGTGCATAAGCTTTGGCTCATTTAGGAACAAAAGAATCTTTAAGCTCGATAATATGGTCGTAGGGTTGATGTGGGGGAAGAACATTGTGATTCTTTTCTTCAAAGACATCCGAGAAATCAGCGTATGGTTCAGGAAGGGTTACTTCCTTCTTGGTGTTCTGTTGGGCAATTTCAGTAGTGATGGTAGTCTTACATATAGTTTCAGCAGAAAGCCAAGCTGTCCTATCTCAAAGATCTAGCTCAATATTCCTGTTGGAGTCTAGACCTAACCATCAGAGCAGGTATCGTTCTGGAATTTCATCATGCAGCGGAAGTGGATCCTCAGAGAAGGAGAGAGTCCTATTCTTCCAGTCGATGGTAGGGTTTCGATCAGTAAGCCAGTTCATTCCCAGGATAATCTGGGGTCTTCCAAGACTGATGATCATTAGTCGAAGGTTTTCAGTTTATTCAGGGAAGATAATAGTGGCATGGGAGTAGAAGCGAATTGTCCCAGTTTGGTTGGGAGTTCCATCTACATTCAAGGCTTGTAGGGGTTCGGAGAGGGGGTGGAAGGGGAGGCCAAGTCTCTTGGCTAGACGGTGGTCAATGAAAGTTCTGGTAGCTCTGCAGTCAATCAGAGCTGTGGTGTCAATGGTTTTCATCCCATGAGAAAGTTTTACGCGAATGCAGATGGATTTCTCAGATTCAGATGATATGGTTACATGGGCAATATTATGGAGAGGTAGCATTGACTCATCTCTCCGAGTCAAAAATCCTCAGCTATTTCTGTGATGGAAGCGATAGACTCTTGAGCGGGTTCAAAGCTCTGCTTCAATTCCTGGAGAATCTGGCCTGTAGTCTTTCCTCCAGCAGTGAGAGAATTGATGTACTGCGTCAAGCTATTGTTGGGCTGTGTCTGCACAGCACGAATCCTGTTAGGGTTGCGAGGGGGACAAGGTGGGGGAGTGGAGGTCGATTGATTGGGATGGTTCCTGGTGGAACAGCCACTCTGCTTGCAGATGAAGCACAGCTTATTGTCCAAGCAGCGCTTGTGCTCATCAGGGGACAAATTCAGGGCATCAATGTCCATAGCATTGGGATCTCTAGTAGGAGTGGTGCGAGGGGTGAAGGATCTTTGGGGAAAAGTGCGATTGGAGATGGTCCTAGTGGGGGTGGTGACTCTGGGAGCCATTCAAATCCTGTTGGCATCGAACTGCTCAACCTTTGAGTACCAATCAGAGATCTTCTTCAGCAGGGTTTCCAGTCCAGCCATTCTAGAATGATGGTACTGATGGAGGCCTTGTTCAAAAAGACCGATGAGGGCGAGGTCGTTAGTAAGGCCAGCAGTGGTGGCAAGGATGTGAAATTCAGAAACATATTTATGTAGGTCAGCAGCAGTGTTTTGTCACAAGGCGACAAGCTTCTTCATGGCATCAGTAGAAGAGTCTACCAATTTAAAGGCTACCTTGAAAGTGTCCTTGAAGTCCTTGTAACTTCTAAAGGAAGGAGGGGACTTGTTCATAGCTTCCTGGCGCATAACAGTGGCCCAAGTGAGGGCGGAATCTTTCTTCATATAGGACAGGGCAAAAGCAATCTGTCAGTCCTCAGTGGTGTAGATTTCCTTGTTGATTAGAAGATAGGTATCAACAGAGAGTATCCACAACTCAGCAGTGGAAGCATCTCCATCATAATCAGCAGGGACTCCGATCTTGATTTTAGTGGGTTTTGAAGACATTTCTTCATCAGAGTCTTTGTGATCAGAAGGATCAGGGGAAGGAGGGCAGCGAGGAGGTTGTGGTTGAACTTGTTGGACAGGGATGACAGGAGTAGGAGCGGTATATGCTGAGAGCAGGAGAGCAGGAGTAGTATTGGCTTTGGGTTGACATACAGGTGCAGGTGGGGCAGTGGCAGCCCAAGGGTCAGAGGAGCTTCCTGGACCTGGGATAGGTCTGACATCTACTTCAATGGGTTCGGTGTCAGAGTGATCCTCAAAGGTTCATCTGAGGGCATGTTCAAGAGCGGTTGCAGGTCGACAATGTTGGGGTAAAGGCTGGGACGGTGACTGTGAGGATCCAGCAATCCTCCTTGGTGACAACGTTTTGACAAATGGTTCCCTACTCCACTGGCAGGAGGGGAAAAGGGAAAGTTAGACCTTTTGTTATGGAGCATGTCCTTCTGGACTGCTAATGACAAGGGTTCTTTGTGAGGAGGCACTCACAAAGAGGCACAATGTCTCACGACGAACAAAGAAGGCAAAGAGCAAGGTGGAACTGTTTAGGTGACAGTTCAGGCAAGAGCAAGTCCAGAGAAGATGTGGATTGCACAGGTCTAACTTGGGTTTTACAAGTGAAATAGCTGGCTACTTTATAGTCCAAAGAATGCGCATGGACCAAGATAAGGGTAGGCATAGAAAACGAAGGAAGATAGAAGAACTACTGTGGGTGGCTATGTGGATCATGACAGCATGTGAGAGAATGCTGTTAGGAGGTAATCATCCGAGGTAAGAAGATACTACAGAAGATAGAGCGAATAGGAGAATGGAGACTCAAAGATGATCATGAAATAAACATACTTCCCATGAGGGAATGGATAACGAAAAGGAACACAGATGGTGAGAAGGAAAAGGTGCGGTATAATGGATAAAAACGTAACACACACTTGTAGAAAATAAGTATTAAATAAGAGCAGCATATATTTTAGACATCAAATCTGGAACATGATTACTGTACATATTTAGAAATACATTTTACATTTGTTAAGCAGGTGAATGCTGGCTCTGGTGACAGTCAGAGACTTAGAAATTGATTACCAAAATGTTCACTGTCAGAATTTATTTACCAATTTTAAGCATATCCAAGGAACAGTTTAGGGGCCCACTCAGTATGCCACTCAGTGGCCCCCTCAAGTGGGTTCCCTAGGGCACCCCTGTGTAGATGGCTCCTGCAAATTAATTCAATTTCCTGGTACTGGTGGAAAGTATGGTACAGACCAGGCTAGGAATATCAACATCATCATGGGAAAGAAACATAGAACAGGCCCCAGCAGCTAAGCCTTGAAACCAGATGTTATCATACCATTTGCAAGGCAATCCAGGGATTGCAGCTGATTGCATGTCCTTTCTTCCTGCCTCCCAGTGATGCTGCAGTGAAGAATTTTCAATGTGTTCGGACAACATTCCTGTTCAGACAGCAGATTCATACATCTTGAGGGTCTTGAATAGAGTGGATATCTGGGAATTAATCCAAGGCAGTTTGACATGTTGTAGAACCTTGGGCTTCAAGGTAGATGGCTTATCTGTCTCATTGCCACTTATACCTTCCATGCCAAGTTGATTAATTATTTGCTGGATAGCATCCCACTTCTCTGGGCCTTGGAATTGATTTTGTAACACTATTTTTGAGTGCCTGGCAAATGTCTTCAAGAACAGTCAGTGCACCCGCACGACTGTTGAAGCTCAACATACCCCATGGTGACATGCAGTCATTCTGTCCATTTTCTGACATCTCTCCAATTTCTTGCCTTCTTCAGCGGCTGGTCTGGCTTGCCTTCAATGAGCTTGGTACATTTGGACTAATTTCTGTTCACAAATTTTGTGGATATCTTGAAGGTGCATTGTGTGCTCGTCATACTTGATGTCTCGATATTCGCCTGCTTTGAGTCTAGTGAGAAAATCGAGTGATAAGAGAGCAATAGCCTCAGAATTCCACTGAGAGGAGGTCAACAGGGGGCATCCCAAATTGAGAGCAATCTGATCTAGAGAAGAAGGGGAGGAGCCATCCCTGTTGAATGCTTCAACAGCTTCTGGGGGCGCCGATGCTGGAAGGGAATTGTTGGACTTCTTTGCAATAATGTTCTTTTCCCAAAGGTAATCCCTTCTATATAGCTATGTCAGTGGGTGCTTGCCAAATTCTTACATATACTTGCATGCAGATGATTGATCCTTCCCCATGACCCTGGCTTCTTCTGATGGTGCAGTACAACAGTATCGTCGTCCAAGCTACAATCTGGATCCTCTGCCTTTGAATTTGAATTGCCTCTAATTTGACTTCCATGCTGTAGACTCTTGAACTGTGATTGAATCAGTTCCTTCAGCTGAGGAATGCAAGCATCAAGAATTCCTTGGACTGCTGGTTTGACGAGAGCTGCAGCTGTAGTGTTCACCTGGGCAGCTACCTCTTGATTGATTATTGATCCTACACTTGCCAGCAGGTTTACTCTGGAGGGTCTTCCTGTGGAGCTCAGCATTGTGGCTGGACATGCTTGAGGGATACTCCCAGCAGCTGAAGCTTGCTCAAGCTGAGGGGTAGGAGATGTCACACCTTGCATCTGTATGGTACTGGCCCCAGCACTGCTGGCTACATGAGGCTCAGCTTGGTAATGTGGAGGGGCATTGCACCTATGCCAGCCCTTGGGCAGGTTGAAGTGGCTTTGGACATTGGTATATGGGTGTCGAAGTTGGAGATGGACATAGATGTGGAGATGGGAGTGGGGGTGAGGGTGAGGGTACTGAGGCCCAGGGCAGATGCGGAGGAGGTGAGTGTGGATGTGAAGGTGCTGAGATGGAGAGTGGGGGTGGAAGTGTGGGTGAGGGTACTGAGGCCGGGAACAGATGCGGAGGTGGGTGCAGAAGTGAGGATGTCAAGACTGGGAGCAGAGGTGGAGGTTGGAATGGAGATGAGTGCAGGGGTACTAAGGCCATGCACAGATGGGAAGGTGAGTGCATGGAGGGATTTGAAGGCTGGTTCGTGGCTGTCGAGGTTGGTTGTAGATGCAGCGATGTTGGATTGGCATTACCAGGGGTGTTTGTATCCATTGAATAAGCCGGGCTGATCTGGGCACCTGGAAGAATTGGAGAGTGGTAGGAGTCTTCATCCATGGGGGTGCCTTCAGCAGCAGGAGGGGTGGTGGTTAGGTGGTCAGGCAGTTCAGTACCTAGCAATGAGGGTGAGGTTGGTGAACCATGGTGATTTACAATGGGTGAGCTCGATCTTCAGAAATGGCCAAGCTGGCGAAGTTCATGGGGGCTATGAGAACAAGAATTGTGTTCCCTGCAGTAGCTTGTTGTAAACTCGCGTCCAAAGACACAGCCTTGGTATAGGCGCTGTGGTGGGGGGCTGCAGTGTGGCGAGGTATTTCCAGCTGAACTCACAAGGTCCTGAGGGGACCCTATAGTGGAAAGGTTTACAGAAACCTGTGGAACTGAAAGAAGAATCCTGGCTCCTCAATGATGGGGCTATGAAATACTGGGGATTTATTGCTATCAGGAGTTGCAGGTGTTCCTTCGCCCTCAGTGGAGGTTTCACCCTCATTAGCAACTTCACCTGCACCACCAATTGCGCATGATCGAGATTTGAACCAAGTGTAAGGAGTATATGGAGTAGAACAGGTGGTATCTGAGGATGCCTTCGCTTGTGCATGAATACCAGCTTGATGGTCTGGAAGCATGGGTGCACGAATAAGTCGCTGGCCAAGACTGTAAATGCTAAGTTTGGAAAATTCACCCACCTACTGTGATTAAGTGGCAGGCATCTATAAAAGTGGGGCACTTACCATTCAAGATATTCTTCCAATTGCCTCCAATGCAGATGTTGGCAAAATTGGGACACCAGGATCTTCAGTGTGGACAGGCATCATACTGGCTAAGGAAGGCTGCATCAGCCAGGCAGAGTGTAGAGGGCCGACCTTACAGGCCAATAGTTCTTATTTTCTGGTCACATCAGGTGGGACTAACATGATAATCAATTAGCCAATACACAATAAAGTAGTGTACTTGAGTATCTACCTGCTAGCCTGATGGGCTTTTTGTCATTAGATAGATGGTAGATTGTTGTCCTGGATACACTATTATCATTTCAGCAGTTTGCACAGCATGATGATTCAGATAACTCATCAGCTTTTTTTTGTTTGCACAGCAGCACATCGTGATGGATTGAACAACTCATTGACAGGCTTATTTTTTTTGGCATGGTGATGCCTTGCAATCACATTGCAAGTTGCATATGTAATTACATATTGTAGTCTACAGCTACAATTGAAGTGGTACGACTGGACAAATGATGAAAGAAGAAGAAGAGTAGCCTGAGAAAAAAGTGGCTTAAATAGTGTCAAGCGAGTTCAAGCACATGACACACCATGTGATAGTGGCCTAAATAGCATCCAAAAACAATAGTATAGTATAGTATAGTACATTATAATTATAGTATATAAGAGTGCTACACTTACAGAATAAGATCACTATGCTACTAACTAATAAGGCTCTCACACCACTGAATAAGGCCACTAAGGCTATCTAGTTATGACAGTGTAAAATACAAGATGGCTATAAATACATACAACTACCTGTAAAATACAAGGTGATGCAGACATTCATGCAAATAATCCCCACTCACCACCGTCCATGCCATTCTGCTTCTGTTCAACTTGTGGTCCTGGGGGAAGAGAGATCACTAGAAATGAGAGGTGCATGCACATGAGGAACGACTGTGCTGACCTTGTTCTAGAAGACAGTACTAGCATAGGATAATCTAGGCAGGTAAGCTTCATGCATCGCTTCAATGCTATGCATAACTTACATTTGCAAGCTGTTGGCACCTGGAATAGACGAACAGGACCAAGCACAGCTGGATGATGTTGGTTGAAAACTCTTCAAGTTAACTCTGGAGGACAGGGGTGCATAGAATGTGTCAGGAACACACACACCCACTGGACAGGCCATAACTGTCAAGTCTAAAGGCAGTCATGTAAGTGCTCACAGCAGCAGAAAAGTTAATTTCTCTTACCTTCTTCACAGCTCAAAGAGATTGCCCAAGGGATATCCAAACTTGCCCTGGATAACGAGACTGTATCTGCTCAGCTAGAAGAGCAACCATCCATCCAGCCATCTTCTACAGTGACTGAGGAAGCAAGTGCTGAGGGAGTGTTTACTATGCTCCTTTTAGTCGATCACAAGATGCATCGTTGTGCAAAGACTATACAAGAGATAATGGAAGGGCTGAGCATTCATGGAAGGCAAGAAAAGGTCCAGTCAGCATTGGATGAGCAACTAAAGTGGGTTCAGGGGGGGTTAGACACAATTGGGCAGCTGAACACACAAGGAGATGAAACCAATGAAATGCTGCAACAGGAGTTGCAAGGCCACATGGAAGTTCTTCTAGAGGCGATCAAAAGTATTATCACAATGCTGGGGGCAAGGAGTTCAGAAGACATGTTCCAGAAAGAAAATGCAGCACAAGTCATTGATATTGGTAGGACATACCTCTCTTGATGTGCCAGCCTTACACATGCACTTTAACAGATGCAAAGTTCCAACTCAACTTTCACCTTGCCAATCCCCTTATCCTGTTGAGTTTACTTATAGTGGTGATCTTGAATGTATTTGGTCAACTCACCCACTCATGGTGTAATGTCACTCTGGGTCTCTTGGATTTGTTGCTGAGCACAGCGGTTAGCACAGAGTGCTATCCAAATGCCACAATAGAGACAAGCACAGCTACCTGGGGCAGTTGCCTTCCTTGTGATCTATGCTCAGTGTGCAAAAAATTCAATCTTGAACCTTCTACACGCACTTACACTGCTTGTACCAGATACTGTTGTACGTATGCTCCGACCTTCAAGAAGGTGGTAATCTACCCCAAGTGCTGTACCTTCACAAAGTATTGCAGTAGCAAGCCATGTGGTCAACTTCTCATAAAAACAAGGAAAAACAGCAATACCAGAGTGGCCGTCCCAATCAGGCCATTTGTTATATAGGACTACAACAACTTCTTGGCTGGTTTATTGAGCCATCCAGGACTAGAGGACACAATGGAATGCAGGACTAGATTAAACAACAAGTATCAATTATGGGATATAAAGGATCAAGCTGGGATCACCGAGATATTAGGCCCTGATGGCAAACCATTCATGGATGGGCTTGAATGAAGTGATCTCAGGCTAGCATGGAGCCTCTCAGTTGACTGGTTCAATCCTCAAGGGAATAAGACTGCTGGAAAAAAGAAGTCAGTCAGTTCTATTGCCATGGCTTTACTGAATCTTCCCCCAAGCCTTTGGTACAAACCAGAGAACCTTTACATGGTAGGGATCATCCCTGGCCCTTTGGAACCTTCGCTGGACAAGATAAATCACTTCCTCCGCCCCCTTGTCAACTTCTTTTTACCTGCATGGCAGGATGGGACCTGGTTCATGAAGACAACCCTGCATCCGGAAGGTAGATTAGCACAATCTGTCATCATGCTAGCGGTAAATGACTTACCTGCAGCACAAAAAGTGGGGGGTTTTGCAGGGCCTACTTCTGAACACCTATGCCATCTTTGCTGGACATGCAAATCAGACAAGGGCAACTTCACCTATGAGACCTGAAAGCAACGTACCTATGAAGAACACCTAGAAGCTGCAAATAAATGGTGGGATGTGAAGACGAAGAAGGAATGGGATAAACTACTCAAAGAGAATGGCGTATGATGGTCCAAGCTCCTCTGGCTTCCATATTGGGATCCTACAAGATGTTTTGTTATTGATGGGATGCATAACCTCTTCCTCAGCCTTGTCCAATATCACTTTAGGGAGCTCATTGTGATCGACAAAATGGCAAATCAAGAACAACACTGGTTCTCAGCTTCTGTGCCTGCAGCCAAACCACCAAACAAGGAACTCGAAAAGGAAAGAAGACTGCTTCAATCAGGGGCAACCACCACATCTATAAACTGACTTTGCATACCTGTTTTACAGACCCTGGTGCAGGAATCCAGGAAATCTGGTCTCATTGTGGCTGGGAAAGCCAAGGTGATGAAGAAGATCCTGATAAGCATGTTAATGGTGAGTATGCAGCTTGAGTGTGCAGGTGTAAGAGAACTAACCAGAATAATCATCAAGGCAAGCCAACCTGAAGCACCACGCCCGGATGTGACTGCTATGATCATAGATGAGCCAGTCACAGGAACCCTGTTAGGAGACGAGGCTGTGGAGGACTGCAGTAATGCAATTATCCAAACAAAAGAGAAAGGAGACTCAAATGAACTGTTAACAAATGCAGAAATCCAGGAAATACAAGACCATCTGCACATGATCAGATGACCAACATGTCATCGAGGGCCTCCAACCAATCTTGGTAATCCTGAGCACAGAAAACTTAAGGCAGAACAATAGCAGACATCAATTGAATTCGACTTACCTGTGATCTTCATGAAATTGTGGGCAAGTCAGAAGCCTTCAATAGGGGATGCTGAAAAGGATTTACACAGGCAAAAGCTAGCTGTTAAGGTCCGGTCTCTCTGGACTCAAGTCCGATCAGAGGTCTGGGGGTGCTGGGGGATGGTCGACAAAGTTCGTTTTGGAGGTGGACTGAAGTCTGGAGCAGAGATGTTGGAGTGGAGTTGCATAGGAAGGATGTCGGTGCAGGACTTATGTGTCACGCCCTTGAACAGGTCCCTGTCCTCATATTTCAAAGGAGCAGAGTTCCAACAGGAGGAGAGGGAGATCACAACCAGAATCAAGAGGGGGGACTTTAGTTGATATTCGTGCTAAGGTTACACAACAGAGGTACAGAGGTTTTTATACTAAGGAATTGATAGGGACATCAAAGGTCAGGGAAGAAGTGAGACAGTATCAAGGGTCTCATAAGGGATGGAAAAGGGATGAAGGAAGCAAAGGGAAGTACAAACAGAATGTGTACAAAAGGTATCTAGGTCCATAGTATAGCCAAGTAGCTGTGCAAGCACAGCCTTGATCTGGAGTGGAGGAGCGGAGCTCCGAGTATGGAGGAAGCAGAGATGGACTGAGGGTGATGGAGATGGCCGGAGATGGCTGGAGATGAGGCTGGAGGAGGCAGAGATGGATGGGATGTCATGGATATGACACTGGCCCACAGCACAATGCTTCTTACCATGGCCATACAATGGGGAATGTCCTACATGACCTCAGATCAGCATGCGTGGCGATACAAAGAGTATATGGCAATGTACCTTAAGTCACTCAGAGATGTGTTTCCCAAGATTGAGTGGAGACCAAACCATCACGTAGCATTGCATATAGATTATTTCCTATGCCACTATGGCCCAATGCATGGCTGGTGGATGTTCCCATTTGAATGCATCATAGGGCGTCTGCAGAAGTCTAAAACCAACTATAAAATTGGTGAGTGGTGTACTAAGCTTGTGATGGACTTTTTTTTACCTTGAGAGTAGGTGAACTGGAGGAAACTATACTAGTGATGATGTGTGTGGCTGTTTGAGTGAAGGTGATCCTGCAGCACTCTGAGGCACCTGACATTATCAAGAACGCAAACTTTATCATGACACAATGCCATGATACCTTTGATACTGAGCTGCTATCTCAACTTATAGGGAATCTTGCTGAGGAACAAGAGCCCACTATTTGATGGAAGGTGCATGGACCTGGGAAGGGTATGGTGCTAACCTCTGATCTGTCAATGGTGTTAGCACAGGCCAACGTTGATGTATGGGATAATACTATCTTCGAAACATTCTCATGTTCCACAAGGGCAGGGCTCCAATATGCCACTTGAGCAGTTGGCAGCAACGATTGCTATATTTGCTGGGAAACGCCTTCCAGAGAGTGGATCCCTGGGGTGATCGAGCACATCTTCTCTATCCAATCTGATGAGAATGAGCTGCAATATTTTATAGCAATGTGCAATAACCTACCTTGCCCAATGACTATATTGGACCCCTTTCATGCCTATCCAGACTTTGGAGCAGGACTCTGGAGGGAGACTTATGGATCGGACCTGCACATTTTTCTGGCCACAGAGAATACTTACTGCCCTGTTATCAGTATGCCCTGGGGGGACAGCTTGCTGGCTGTCAAGTCTTTGGATAAAATAATGAAGTAGCCTCATCATATGTATATCTACATAAACTCATTGTCACTTTGGTTCATGAACAGCTCAGAGATACTTACCAGAGATCAATCCAACTTGTCACATCTGCATTATCGGCTACCTGAGCAGATGGGTAGTGATGTAGGCATGCATTTGTTCACACATGGTAGGGTACAAGTATTGTACAGGTATTGTACTGATCGGGGTAAAAGACACTGAGTGGCAAATCAAGTGGTACATCAACCACTATGCAAACGGTAGGGTAGAGTACAAAAGAAACTCAGTACATTGAGACTATGATTCCAAGACCACTTGGATTGTGCGCCACTCCCATAAACAAGTTGTGTAGAGAAGTCACTTCAGCTGCGGGAGCAAATACACATCCAGGGACTAGCATTATCGATTTCACACTAGGGAAAACTTTCATCCAGGGTGTACAATGCTGCTGTGTGATTTGAGCCAATCAATAGGTGTATCAGAACGGCATCACTTACCAAAATTTCTTTGTCCTCTTCTATGGCAGTATCAAAGGCAGTGGCTAATCTGAGTCAGGTGGCCCTGCATATCCACAGTTCACACTTTGGCAGGGTTAGACTGCCCTTAGGAATAACTGATGTCGACCCTTGATAGAAAGCTATCTTCAGCTCCTCCAAATTGAGGAGGAACTGAGTGCAATCAAGCACTTTAGATATCTGTGAAGCACAAGGCTTGAAGTTAGTGAGTGTGACTGAGAGAAGGGTTATCCATCCAGGGTTGTGGAGTTGTCTTAGAAAATGCTTCAAATAGCCAGGTGGTCCTCCAAGTATTTGTAATGAAGGAAGCTCAACAGAGTGGACTAACAGTTGCCAAGTCTTCTCTGCATTACCACATGGAGTGATGACTAAGGATTGGATACCATCATGGTGCTGGAGGAAAGGGATAAGGGCACCGACAGAGCATTGCTCATCGACGTCTAGGCATTGTAGGCAGGGGAGATCCAAAGACTGCAGAAGCTTCCTCCACATGCTGGAAGACAGCCCAGTGTCATACAGATTGAGTTCATGCAATAGAGAGTCGTGAAGGGTTGACAAGGTAATGGTGATCATAGATGGAGAAAATATGGTGTTGCTGTGTGATGAAAATGAAGCAAGTTGGGTCCTGACCATTTGAAGAGGGTGTGGCAATGATGTGACTACTAGTTGGAGGACTGAGTGAGCAGAGTAGGAGATGGCCTGACATCCAGATGCCTTGATGCTCACAAGAAGAGTGGCAGTGGAGGTGTTGTGGTTCAGCGATCCACTACTGAAGAGACTTAGATAGATGAATGAGATGTTGGCACACCAGGGGGAGTCAAAGAACAGCTATAGAGTATGCAAGTGGTGAGCCTCCAGGTTGGTCAAGGAACAGAAGATGCTCCTTGGGCAGGTGAACTCAGCCATGCGCCTCCACACTACAAGTGCCTCACAATTTGTTTTGTCGATGCTGAGCAAGAGACCTCCCTTGGGGGCAAAGTTGAGGGTGACTAGGTAACATGGGGCAGCTATGTTCTTCAAAAGGACACAAACCCTGGTGCATGTCCAGAGATCTGCAATCCCAAGATAATCGACGATTTGATGCAATGTTTTGTTTGGAAGAACCATTAAGCTAACCAAGTCCTTGTCCTTGGGAAGATGCTATATTTTTGGTCAGAACTTATGTTTGGATCTAGGATTGTTGATAGAACTCACATTGAGGTGTGTGATTGCAGCACATAATTATTTTGGAGACAGCAATTTAGAAAGATTGTCATTGTTGTCCCTATTCTGCTTCAGAGGCTATTCTACAGGTTATGATTGAGGAGGATCCTAGCTGAGAGGAACTTACAGGTGTAGATTGCACTTGCAGGGTGTGTAGTCATTTGGGAGATGGCAATTCAAAAGAATTGTTGTTGTTGTTGTTGTTGTCCCTATTCCACTTCAGAGGCTGTTCTACAGGTTAGAATCAAGGGAAGGATTCTAGCTGAGAGGAACTTACAGGCGTAGATTGTGCTCATAGAGTGTGTAGTCATTTTGGAGGTGGCAATTCAAAAGGGTTGTTGTTATCATTGTCGTTCCTATTCCATTTCAGAAGCTGTTCTACAGGTTAGAATTAAGGGAAGGATCCTAGCTGAGAGGAACTTATGGGCGTAGATTGTGCTTGCAGGATGTGTAGTCATTTTGGAGGTGGAAATTCAGAAGGGTTGTCATCGTCATTGTCATCCCTATTCCATTTCAGAAGCTGTTCTACAGGTTAGAATTGAAGAAAGGATTCTAGCTGAAAGGAACTTATGGGTGTAGATTGTGCTTGCAGGATGTGTAGTCATTTTGGAGGTGGCAATTCAGAAGGGTTGTCATTGTCATTGTCATCCCTATTCCATTTCAGAAGCTGTTCCACAGGTTAGAATTGAAGGAAGGATCCTAGCTGAGAGGAACTTATGGGCATAGATTGTGCTTGCAGGATGTGTAGTCATTTTGGAGGTGGCAATTCAGAAGGGTTGTCATTGTCATTGTTGTCCCTATTCTATTTCAGAAGCTGTTCTACAGGTTAGAATTGAAGGAAGGATCCTAGCTGAGAGGAACTTACAGGCATAGATTGTGCCTGCAGGGTATATAGTTGTTTTGGAGATGGTAATTCAGAAGGGTTGTCATTGTCCCTACTTCGCTTGAGAGGCTACACTACCAGTTAGAATCAAGAAAAGTATACCTGGTAGGGACATACCGAGCTCGCAGCATGCGATCATTTCAGGGATGGCGATTTGCTATGGTTGTTATCACCCAATATCTACATGGGCTATTGATAAAACTCACAGAGAACACATGTATATCTTATCAAACTGACTGGTGTGGGCTTGGGTATCATGGTCTGAAGACCAGAGTAACTGATACTGTTTCCCATCAGTGTTGCAGTAAGGAACCACTTCAAAGGTAGGTGTATAAATATGACTTCACCATCTGTCGATAGAGTTAAGTGTAGGACTGGACAATAGAAGACCTCGACGTACTCTGTGACCATGCAAAACGGCTGGCTTCAATGGCACTTGATCCTCATCCATTTCATATTTTATTGTCAGCAAATATTGCCATGACAAGGTGGCATACTGATCATTAAGCGTAGGGTTAAACAATAACTACGATGCTGATGCACTCTGTAACCATACACACTGGATGGCAGCACTCGATGCCATACCAGGGGGTTTATTTTTCTGTTCCCCTTTGCATGTTTTTCTTTTGTTTTGTTAACTAGTATTCTAATAACTGGTAGGCTACACAAGGGGTGGGGCAAGTGGCATAGTCATACACTATATAATTGTGCTAGTGGCTTATTGAGAAAAGCAGAAGAGCTTGCATGAGAAGATTTCAGGCATAAGTAGTGTTCAGTGATTTCAATCATGTGAGTATTACCAAGGGCACTCATGTGCTTTAAATCGCTGGACACTATTTACAGCTGAAGTCTTCCTGCGCTAAGTCTTTTCCACTTGCTCATATCATCCATTGGAAATACACTAGGCTACTCATGGCCACTCATTCATAGTTGTAGTCCTTCGCATAATGAAAGTAAAATAATATATGTGAACTTGGTGAACCTGGACAATGAGAAGAAAAGGTGCGGACTGATCAGCAGTGTGGATGCAGGGTCCACTTATTTTGTAGTGCTCCTGGTCAACCTCTAAACAAAAAAAAGAAAAAGACAGCACTGTGGTGGCTGATCAGTTACAAGGATATGGGGCTTGAGCAAGGTCAATCAATTACTATTGTGTTGGATGGAGCTCATGTTGTAATTGCAGATCACCAAGGTTTCCCCCTTGTTGCAATTCTAAGAGGTGCCCTGGTACCATAAAGCCAGGGGTGTTCTCCAAGGCATCCACAGTAAGTGATCATGAAGTGCGTATCCCCACCTCATTTGCTATCTTCTCATTATTCACCCTACCATTGCTATTCTTCTCATGCCACCACTGGGCCATTGCTAGCCTCAAGTACCACTGCCTTAAGACTCCTAGTCTCTCCCGGTCCTCTCTCATTGCTGGGAGAATACAGATGCACCATGCCAGGCCATGCTTTGGGTTCACCTTTCTGGGTTTGCCTCCTCTTTTTTGATGTTGTCTTTTGAATTCACAAATGTTATTTATGTAGTAATCTATGATTCCTGGTAAAAACACAAAGGCTGGCAGGCCTGCTCCCCAAGTCCCTGAGTCCCCAAGAACATCAAAGAGCAGCTCATGATGAAGCAGTGGGCAGTGGAAAGGATAAGTCCTCACGTATGTACTTATTCTTTGCATCAGAATACAAAAGAACCTAGACCACTATATGGAGGCACCATGCATGTCAGTTGTCATGCAAGGACAATAATAAAAATTTCATCACCTGGGCATCCAGTATTCTGGCATGTTGCAATGCTGGCCTCATGTATGTACTTCTATTTTGCATCACAATACAAAAGGAGAGATTAAGCCATTGTATGTAGGTACTCAAAGCCTATCAGATTGACCAGGTAAGTGCCATATATCGATTGTCATGCCAAGAACAACAATTCTATCACCTAGGCATCCAGCATTCTGGGACTAATATTGTCCCTGACCGGCACTGGCAAATTTAAAAGTTCTGCTCAATGGAAATTTGCCAAAATCCTTTTGAAATGGCCTTCTAACCCACCCAGTCTTCTGTGCATCCATACAATGTGGTACAATGTGCTAAATCATCATACTCAGACTCCACTGGTCTCTCATAAGCTCACACTAACCCGCCATACTAAGGTGGTTAATGCCCTAGCCATAAGTCCTTTGGGTTCCTTGCTGCTCAGTGGCAGTAAGTACTGACCATTTTATTTGTTCTACAACTTCCTGACACACCCAGACATAGGAAACAATAGTCATGTCGTCATCTGGAATCTCCCATCAGGCAAGATGGTTCAAGAATTCTGCATCCCATCAGCTGGCTACATCTCTTGTCTATCGTGGATCAAGCTCTCCAATCATGATGAGGATGCTTTTGCGTTCGGTGCCTTGGATGGCAACATTCACTTGTATCAACAAGTTGATGATAGCCCGATATTTTCCTTCTCGTCTGTCACACTCAGACATGAGGGCACTGTTGAATCTCTCATGTGGGATGTTCATCACCGCCAACTTGCGAGCATAGGCAGGGGAGAAATTTGTATTTGAAAGGTTGCCCTAGACCAGAGTATTATGATTTCCTTCTATCTCTATCAAAGGCTGACATCAGCATAGAGTCATTTCTTCCCTTTAACAGTAATGTAGAGAAACAATCATATATCACTTGATCAGTTCAGTTTCATGATAATGGTGCCAGTGTCCTCATATCATACCTGGAGAGTGGATTTGTGTGAGTCATCAGTACACAAGGGTGCTGTCAAATCTCTCACATGGGATGTTCATCACCACTGACTTGCAAGCATGGGCAGGAGAGAAATTTGTGTTTGGAAGGTCGCCCTAGACCAGAGTATTATGATTTCCTTCTATCTCTATCAAAAGCTGACATTGGCGTAGAGTCATTTCTTCCCTTTAACAGTAATGTAGAGAAACAACCATATATTGCTCGGTCAGTTCAGTTTCATGATAATAGTGCCAGTGTCCTCATATCATACCTGTTGGCAACCTATCCAGTTAAGGCTTCAGTCACACACTAGGCTTGCTTGAATCAAGAGGATGAGGGGAATCAA
>JBBPKI010000565.1:0-21482 GCA_038089155.1 Nevesoporus exiguus
GTGGAATGGGATAGAATACCAGTGGAGGAGTGTCAGAAGTTGATTGAAAGCATGCCCAGAAGGATTGAGGCAGTGCTTAAAGCAAAAGGAGGCCATACCAAGTACTAATAATGGTTCAATACCAAAAATGAATAAACTGTTGCAATGAGGTGACTGTTTTGTAATGGCTATATCTTGGCAGGGTCTGAATGGAATCACATGACCTAGGGGGCAATTATGTAACCAGGAGTATGTAGATTAATTTGTCACACCAAAGCTAAGCGAAATTCCCACATGATTGCAGTGCACTTTATGCACTGGATTGAAGTCAAACATTGCAACAGTTTTTTCAGTCACTGTATGCTTTCGGACCAAGGAACACATTTGGCACAAGAAGAAGAAGAAGAACTAAAGCATGCCTTGACCATACATCGGTTCATTAAGAATTTTGAAGTGCCAAAGAAAAAGGAGCCCACTTTAGAAGATATGGTTCCTAAAGAATACCACCACTACTTGGATGTCTTTAGTAAGAAAGAATCCAAGTGACTTCCCCTGAGAAAACCATGGGATCATGAGATAAAGCTGAAGCCTGGCTTTCAACCCAAAAAGGCAAAAATCTTCCCAATGAGCAAAGACGAAATAGAAGAATTAAAGTCATTTGTCGAAGAATAAACCAAAAAGGGTTATATTCAACCATCATGCTCACCACAAACAAGTCCTGTCTTCTTTATATCAAAGAAAGATGGGAAGAAGCAACTGGTCCAAGACTATAGATATCTTAATGAATGGACCATCAAAAACAATTACCCCTTACCACTCATAAGTCAACTAGTGGATAAGCTCCAAGGGGCGAAGCTCTTTACTAAATTAGATCTTTGATGGGGCTACAATAACATAAGAATTAAAGAAGGAGATGAATGGAAAGTGGCATTTGTCTCTCATTCAGGAGCCTATGAACCATTAGTAATGTTCTTTGGCCAATGTAACACCCCTGCTATGTTCCAGCAAATGATGAACGAAATCTTTGCTGACATGGACAGTGTTGTCATTGTATACATTGATGACATAATGATCTTTACCAAGGTGGATGATGAAGCAGAGCATGATAAGATCGTCCAAGAAGTCCTCAAAAGACTAAAGGAACACAACTTATTCCTGAAGCCTGAAAAATGCTTTGTTAAGCAAAAAGAAGTCAAATTCCTCAGCATGGTCATAAACACTGATGGAATTAACATGGAGAAAGGAAAGGTAGAAGCCATCTTAGAATGGCCTATACTTAAAAATGTCAAAGGAGTCCGTAGCTTCTTGGGACTCGCAAACTATTACAGGAGATTCATTCAGGACTTCTCCAAAATCTCTCGACCCCTGAATGACCTTACAAAGAAAGACCAACCTTGGCAGTGGGGACCCACTGAACAAGAAGCGTTCGACACCTTGAAAGGGGCATTTACCACCACCCCAATACTCACTTATCCAGACAATAACAGTGAGTTCTGACTAGAAACAAACGCTTCCAACTTCGCTACCAGCGCAGTCCTTTCAATCAAACAAGAAGACAAGTGGCATCCTGTTGCCTTTTCCTCAGCTTCCATGACCCCCAAGCAGAGGAATTATCCAATTGCAGACAAGGAAATGCTCGCAATAATTCTCACCTTAGAACAATGGTGGCATTACCTTGAGGGGGCAGAACAATTTGAAGTTTGGATGGATCATGCCAACCTCTGATACTTCATGACCAAACAAGACCTTAATTGACAACAAGCCCGATGGTCACAATGGCTGTCTCGATTTAATTACATCTTAGTCAACAAGCCTGGATCCCAGATGGGAAAGGCTGATGCTCTCTCTCAACAAGAGGATCACGCCATTGGCATAGACAAAGACAACAAAGGCATACAGATGATCCCTGAAAATAGAGTAAGGGTACAATGACAAGGCTTCTCCATAGAAGGAGAAGAAAGGGAGCTTCTCAAAAGAATCGTAGAAGCACAAGAACAGTGGAAAGGCAAAGACCCCGAAAAGCCCAATCTACTGTCAAAAGATGGAATTCTGTACCTTGGTGACAGAATTTTCATTCCCCCCAAAGAAAATCTACACCAAGACATAATTATGCTTTACCACGATTCTCCAATTGCCGGACATGGCAGTGCTGAAAAAACCTGGCAGATAATAGAGCATTACTTTCAATGGAATGGCCTTCAAGCCCAAGTGAAAGATTACTGCTTGCACTGTGACAGATGTGCAAGAATGAAACCAGAAAACAAAGCACCCAAAGGAGAATTAATTCCAAACCCAATTCCAGAAGGTCCATGGAAAGACATCTCCATGGACTTCATTACTGACCTCCCTACATCCAACACCTACGACTCTGTATTAGTCGTAGTAGACCAATTTTCAAAAGAGGTGGAATTCATTCCCACCAACAAAACAATTACGGCTTTGGATACAGCCAAGCTATACAGAGATCATGTTTGGAAGCACCATGGTCTACCTAGGTCCATTATCTCTGATTGAGGACCCCAATTCGCTTCCCAAGTAATGAAGGATCTTGGCAAAATGCTGAAAATAGACCTCAATATGTCCACACCCTTCCATCCACAAACTGACGGACAGACAGAAAGGGTCAATAGAGACCTTCAGCAATACCTCTGGCTGTTTACTGCCAAAAAACAAGATAAATGGGCAGAATGGCTCCCCCTGGTGCAATTTTTATACAACAATCGCCAGCATTCCACCACTAAAAAGACACCATTTGAAGTCACAAAGACCTACAAACCAAGGATAGGAATTGAACCCATCATTACCAAGAATGAATCGTCCTCAACATTTGCACAGGACTTTTCCAAGACACTTGAGCAAGCTAGAGAATCTCTCGAAAAAGCTCAAATTGCAATGAAAAAGCAAGTGGATAAATCCTGCTCCAAGGTTCTGGATTTGACAGTTGGAGACAAAGTCTGGTTGTCAACCGAGAACATTAAACTCAATCAGGCCTTGAAGAAGCTCACAGAGCAATGGATCAGCCCTTATGAAATCCTTTCATTCACAAGCCCTAATGCCATTACACTAAAACTCCCTTCCACCCTATGAATTCACCCCACCATCAACATTTCAAGAGTTAAACCCTACAAAGAACACCTTGAAAACCAACCCGTAGTAGCCCCAGGACCCATTGTGGGCACACAAGAAGGAATTCCTGAGTTCGAAGTCAAATACATTGTCAATTCTCAACTTAAAGGATGCTCTCTTGAATTTCTTGTACATTGGAAGGGCTATGATGAGGAAGACCACACATGGGAATCTCAGAGCCACCTGGCAAATGCTAAAGAAGCAATTGCTGATTTTTATTTATCCAATCCATCAGCACCTCAAAAGTTGAGGATGCTTCAAATGGACTTTGATTCTCTTTTCTTTTCATATTCCAATGTCACAGAACCCTCCCAGGTTCCCTTTAATCACCTGGAATGCAATTCATAGGAGGAGGGTAATGTTACGATTTCATCTTTTATCTTATCTTATCAAGTCACATGATCACTTGCACATGACCATGGGATATCTCACATAATCAAGTCTAGATCATTTCCTTTCACTTTCATCACACTCACTTCATTAATCTCCGCTTATTCTAGAACACTCCACGACATGCTTCTTTAATTACTGTTGGTCTAGGTCTATGATATCATACATGACATAGTAGATTAGTAAGTAGTCACATGCTTGCCCTAAACCATGTAAGTAGTATAAGAAGTCAATCCCATTGACGACCGGACTTCAGTCAAGTCCTGGTTGATTCCCCTGGAATCTCCTCTTGTCTCTATAGCAAGTGCTAGTAGTGTGACCGAAGCCTTCATAGGTTTAGGTTGCCAACAATGATAGAACATGGAAGGTACTGCAATGACTATGGAAACTTCACCTCTTTCTCAAACTGTTCAAATACATGTTTGATGCTTCAGAAGTGGAATATCTAGATATGGTAGTCAGTAAGGGGATAGTCAAGATGGACCCTGCAAAGCTGTCTGCCATCTCAGAATGGCAACTGCCACAGTCAGTAAAGGTGGTAAGGTCATTTATTGGGTTTTGCAACTTTTACTGGAAGTTCATCCCAAACTTCTCCCATGTTTCTGCTCCCCTTCACCTGCTCACCAAGGTCAAATAGCCTTGGATATGGGGACTGGAACAGGAGGCAGCCTTCCAATCTCTAAAGGGGATTTTCATGAAGGCACTGATGCTCTCTCTCCCTAATATAGAGAAACCCTTCACCCTGATGATCAATGCCTTCTTAACTGCAATAGGAGTGGTTCTGATGCAAGCAGATGGTAATGGTGACCTTCACCCAGTAGTCTACTCTTCCTCTACTCTTTCATCCACTCAGAAAATTACAACATATATGAGAGAGAACTCCTTGCAGTAATTGAAGCACTGGAAGAGTAGTGACAGTACCTGAAGGGTACTCCACATCCCATGACAGTCCTCATGGACCATAAAAATCTGACCTTTATACAAACTCCACAGAACCTCTCCTGCCAACAGGCCCATTAGAGCCTGTTTTTACAAGAGTATGACATTATTTGGCAGGCTACCCCAGGAACAGATATGGCCCCCACCAACACCCTTTCTCGAAAAGATGAGGTGGACACCTCCACAGACAATACTCTAGCCACAATCATTCCAGTTGATGAGTCTCTCCATGAGTACCTCCTAGAGCATGTGGCTATCCACTCCCTTAACTTGGCTTTCACATTGAAGATCTTCACCTCCACCACAGACAACCCATTGATCCTATGGGCAATTGATGCCCTCAAGAATGAACTCCCCCTGCTCTCCTGCTTCTCCCTTTTGGATTGGAGGTATGATGGGGAGCACCCATTTTTAAGAACCGAATGTACATTCCTGAATCTGCACATCATGCCCTGGTCTCCACACTCCATGACTCTCCTATGGGTGGCCATGAGGAAATATTCCACACTCAACAATGACTTGCCAGAGACTATTGGTGGCCTTGCATGGCCACATTTGTTTGCTGGTTTGTTCTCAGATGCACAGTTTGCCAGGGGAACAAAGTAAACACCCACCTTATGGTTCCACCACTTTCCCCCCTCTCATCTGAGGCAACATGCCCCTTTCAGCAGATATCCATTGATCTTATCTCTGGACTACTGAAAATAGGATCATTTGATGCCATAATGGTTGTGGTTGACCATGGCCTTATGAAGGGGGTAATTTTCATCCCATGTTCCAAGGGTACTGATGCAGAGGGAGTCACTGGTCTATTTTTCTCTCAGATCTTCCCACATTTTGGACTCCATAACATGGTTATCTCTGATCAAGGCCCACAATTTGCATCTGCCTTTGCCCTGGAACTAGCTCAACTCCTCAAATTTGACATCAAATTGTCTTCTGCCTACCATCCTCAGACAGACAGAGAAATCAAATGAGTCAACCAAGAACTGGAAACATACTTATGGATATTCTGCCATGGGAGACCTCAAGATTGGGTAGATCTCCTCTCCACTGCTGAGTTCTCATATAACTCCACAGTCCACTCAGCCACTAAGGAAATTCCATTCTTTCTGACAATGGAATATCACCCATGATCTTACCCCACAATGGGAAAAACATTTCTCCCAGCCCTAGAAACCCATATAATGCTCATCTCTAAGGGATGAGATGAGGCACTCACTGCCCATCAAAAAGCTATGCAGTATATGAAAGAACAGATCACTGTCAAGTTTCATCCCTAGAAAGTTGGAGATAAGGTGTGGTTGAAAGCCACTAACCTCTGCTTTGATTATCCCTCCAGAAAACTTACCTTGAAATGGGAAGGACCATTCAAGATCACCCAGATCCTCTCCCCAGTTGCCTACTAGCTTAAACTACCCCCAATGTGAAAAATACACAACATATTCCATGCATCACTCCTCTCCCCTTACTAAACCACCATTGAACATGGAGAAAACTTCCCCCAACTGCTGCCCAACCTCCTTAACAACAAGGAACAATATGAAGTAGAAGTCATACTTGCCCATAGAGGGAAAGGAACCAGAAGACAATATCTCATCAAGTGGCTTGGTTACCTGTCATCAGAAAACACCTGGGAACCTGAAAGCAACCTTGATGCAACATAGGATTTGTTGGCAGAGTATAAATCAGCTCATCTAACTACTAATTGATCTATGCCTAGCCAAATGTTCATAGCCATCCTTATCTTGCTATATATACTTGCTGCCATCACCTCCCTCCTTCCAACTGCCATACTCTTCTCTAAAGCCATTAACCACCTCCTCATCCTCTGCCAAGATTAGGAATCAAACATGTCTAATGACCCTTTTGCTGCTGCTCATACTCATAGGGTATTTGCTCATTTCCTTCCTCTTTTTCAACAACATCTACTTTATTCTGCTATCCTGTCTTGCCCTTCTCTTCTTTGAATTATAGGACATACCCTCCATATCAGAACCATCAAGGGGCTCAAAGCTCTGATAGCCCTAGCCACCTTCCTCAACTCAACCACATTGTACCTTAATCAATTTTCCAACCATTACAACATTTCTGCACTCCATCTTGATGGAGCTCATACTGGGTTAACACAGATGCATATTCACCTCCTCAATGCCCTCCTTGCTGTAGGCTTTAATAAAGCCATCATCTCCCTTGATCCAGATGACATTTGACCAATCTTCCAGCCCATCTATTCCTCTATGACAGATGAGGAGCTAAATAAGTACAAGGAATGGGACCTAATCCTTCATGCCCCTCTCTAGGAGTATCTTGCATCTCCCCCATCTACTACACCTGCACCATCCCTGCCTAGACTTCCCACTCCAATATGTGCACCCATCCCCCAAGTGTTGTCTATACCTCCCACTCATCAATGACTATCAGTTGAGGATTGTATACTACCTTCTCTCCATCCAGAGATTTCACCCAAAAACCTTGCATCTATCTGTTGCTTTCACTGCTGGGAACTCAGCCACTTTCACAAGCACTGCCCTTGATATTGCTGCCCCAAGTGTAAACTCTGGGCACAAGGGCATAATAGTAATCAATGCCTCTCTTTACAGTGTGATACATGCCACCATTGGGGTCATGCTGCCCCTTACTATCCTACCATCTGATACACAGCTTGTGGAGAGATAGGATACCACCATAGTGTATGTGATGCCATCCTTGAGTCTGATTTTACTGACTACAAGATCAATGAGGGAGATCTGGAGGGACCTGACAGAGATTGATGAGACTAGTCAAAGTGTCGAAACAGGACCTCAAATATACAAAGGGGGTATTATTTTTTTTCTTCATCTTTGGGAGGGACTGATTACACAGGAAGTATTCATTCCATACCTGGTCATCCTCTACTCTGATGACATCCACATAATCCCATTACTATAGCTTCATCTTTGTAGCCTTCATCCTTTGATCATTTTTTGGACTCAGCCTCCAACACCACCATCTCTCTGTTGAGTGATGCATTTCCTTTACAACCATCTTGATTCATTGTTACCATCTTTTGCTATGTGCTTAGTCACCTCATCACTACTTCCAATTTAAGGCTAGACTTATGTACAGTGACCTCAAAAACCCTTTCCATGTTGACCTGGATGGTGGTGTGCTTTGCATACCACAAAATGGCGTGGGAATTTCAATTAGCTTTGGTGGAGTTATAAATAGTATATACTCTTGGCTATGAAATTGCCCCCTGGGTCATGTGATTTAGTTCACACACTATGAAGATACGATTAATTCAAAACAGTAACATCATGAAAAGGGTTTTTGCACTTTTAAATCAAACAGGGTATTTCAACACTTTTAGTACTTGGTATAGCCTCATTTTGCTTTAAGCACTGCCTGAATCCTTCTAGGCATGCTCTCAATCAGTTTCCTACATTCCTCCACTGGTATCCTGTCCCATTCCACTTGAACTCTTTCCCACAATTCATGAATTCAATTAGGAGGGTTTTCATGCTCTGCAAGCCTCCTTTTCAGCCAACCCCAGAGATGTTCAATGGGATTCAGGTCAGGGGATTGTGCAGGCCAAACCATAGTCTTAAATTCTTGCTCCTCTAGCCACTTCTTGACCTTTTTGCAGGTATACTTGGAATCACTGTCTTGCTGAAAGATAGTGTTAGGAGGAAAGAGACCATAATACTCCAGGGCTTGCTGGAGTTCATTCTTCAAAATTTGAAGGTAGATGTCCCCATCCATCCTTCCATCAATCTTAGTGGCAAATCCAACCCCATCCCAAGTCATACAGTCCCACATCATCAGAGAACCTCCCCCAAACTTGAGAGTTCCATCCACCAGCCTATCACTGAGTCCCTCACCTGCCTTTTTCCAAGCCCATTTGCACCCATCTGATCCTAGGTGATTGATTTTGGTCTCATTAGACCATATCACTCTCTTCCAATTCTCTACAGTCCACTTTTTATAGGCATAAGAAAAATCCAAGTAAGCCTTACAATGTCTAGCAGAGAGAAGAGGATGTTTGGACTCAACCACAGCTTTCATACCAGCTTTCCTCAAATGAAGGTAAACTGGACTGGCAGAAAGAGGTTGGTTGATGGTGTTGGTAAGAGATTTGGTCACTTGGACAGCATTTTCAGCCTTTCCAGAGGTAATCAAATGTTGAGCATGTCAAATATTGGTAGGGGAAAGCTTGGAAGGGCAACCTCCTATAGCCTTAGGAAGAGCAGAACACTCTTTGGAGTGAAGTTTGGATATGGTAGAAGGGCTAACACCAGTTTGCTTGGCAATGGCTTCACCAAAATGGCCAGTATCAAGCATAGAGAGAATGGTGCTTTGTTGAGTAATAGAAAGAGATCTGACCATGATGGAAATAGAGAATTAGGAAGTGTAGGAACTTTTTTAAACTCAGATGTGCTAATTATATATGTCTGTTTGTATATATCAACAAACAATAACAATTATTGTATGATTTGAGTGAGATTCTAGTCATCAATCCAAAAGTGCAAAAACTCTTTCCATGACATTAGTGTTTTGAATCAATCATATCTCCATATTGTGTGAACTAAATCACATGACCCAGGGGGCAATTTCATAGCCAGGAGTATATACTATTTATCACTCCACCAAAGCTAATTGAAATTCCCATGCTGTTTGGTGGTGTGCTTTGCACACCACCATCCAGGCCAACATGAAAAGGGTTTTTGAAGTCACTGTAACTAGAACCCTAGCCAGTTTTTGCTTATTCATTTGGTTCATCAACTTGCACTCATTGTTTGTCCACTACCTCACTTGGTAAGAGAGGACTTATCATACTCAGCAAGAGTACTTCATTGTTGTCCAGAAAGGACTCTTTATTCTAGCAAACCCAGAAAGGGTCACCCCACTAGTTGTTGTACTCAGGAAGAGTACACCATTGTCATCTATTTCAAACCCCTTAAGGACATAACACCTCTCTGTGAGTGCCTCCCTTGAGCTGGTTGGCAGGAAGCCCAAGGAAACAGACTAGGAGAGCACAACTAGGTGTGCCAAGACTATTACACTCTGCAAGCTTTCTTTTGAGAGAAATGCAGGTATGTTCTATAGGGCTTAAGTTAGGAGACTGTGCAGGCCATACCATGGTCCTAAATTCCTGCTCCTCTAGCCACTCCTTCACTTTTCTATAGGTGTGCTTGGGTCATTGTCCTATTGAAAGATGATGTTGGGAGGATCAAGACCATAGTACTCCAAGGAATTCTGGAGTTCATCCTTCAAAATTTGAAGATGTAGATCCCCATTCATCCTGCCATCAGTCTTGGCAGCAAATCCAACTCCATACCAAGTCATACAGCCCCATATTATAAGAGATCCTCCTTCAAATTTGACAATTCCTTGGACTAGCCTATCACTAAGCCCTTCTCCTGACTTTTTTCAAGTCCATTTGCACCCATCTGACTCTAGGCAATTAATTTTGGTCTCATAAAACCATACCACCCTTTTCCAGTCCTCTATAGTCCAATCCCTATGAGCATAGGCAAAGTTCAAATGTGCCTTGTAATGTTTGGCAGAAAGAAGAGGACATTTGGACTTGACTATAGCTTTCATACCAGCCTACTTCAGCTGGCAATGAATCATATTGGAATGCAGAGGCTTGTTGATGATATTGGACAAGGTTTTGGTGACTTGAATAGCATTTTCAGCTTTGCCAATGGTGATAAGATGAATAGCATAGCAGGTATTGGCTAGAGAAAGCTTGCTTGGACAACCTCCAGTAGACTTTTGAAGCTCAGAATGCTCCTTGGAGTGAAGTCTAGCAATGGTAGAGTTATGAATCCCAGTAGCAGATTCAATGACATGAATGGAGTGGCCAGGATCAAGCATAGTAAAAATGGTGGTCTTTTGAGTGGTAGAGAGGGATTGCATGATGATAGTAAATGAAAATAAAGAGGTGTGTGAACTTTTTCAAACTCAGATGAAACACTTATATGTGTACCTTTGTTTGTAGTGCCAAATATTAACAAATATCTCTTGATTGGCAACAATCATATATTTCATATCAAAAGTGACAAAACTGCTGCAATGGTATTGTCATTTTGGAATGTTCATATCTCAGCAACCCCTGAACCAAATTATGTAATTTTTTGATCAGCAGATGGCCAGGAGTGCTTTCTGTCTTTGATCCAACCAAAGCTAAGCAACACCCTCATGCATGCACTTACTACACTTCCACTACTACAAAATAGTCAAACATTGCAGCAGTTTTAGGAGTTACTGTATAGTGTCTAGCTATGTACTTAGGGCAGGCTTTGTGCATGGACCAGCTTAGGACCAGTTTAGCCTTATCTATTATGTAGCTATGATGTCAATGTATATCTGTGATGTCACTGGTCTAGACTCTGTGTTTGGACTCCTAAGAGTATCATAATATTAAATAAATCTACTAAGTACCTTAACAAGTGTATAACCTTGGCTAAGCCTTAGCTAACTGGCAGTGGTGGATGCCAGTATGTTGGGATACCAACACTTATGAGGGGTAATAGGTAATTGTTCTTGTTACAATTTTACTTCTTTTGAGTAACCTCATTATTCTTTTCTTTCTTCATCTTCAGGAGGGTCCAATTACATATAAAGTATACATTCCATTTCTCCTTATTCTCTACTCTAATGACATGCATCTCATCCTGCTTGTGTAACCTTCTATTCTTGCTCCTTGCTGCAGACTACCATCTCCATTATTGCTATTTCTCTCTTGGGCAATGTATATCTATCACCCCTTGATTGTTTCAGCACAGACAATTACTTAGCCACTTAGTCTGTGCTCAGTAGTACTCCCTTTATATAGCCACATCCTTGTACCAGTAGTCCTCAGCCAGTTCTATGCAAATATACATGCACTACTTGCTACTCTTTTCACTCAATCTCTTTCTTGCTTTAAAAGCCCTTCTAGTCTAAGGACAGTGTGCCTCTTTGTGAGTGCCTCCCTTGGATATTAAGGTGAGAAGTTAGCTTGTTACACAGAAAGTATGCCTTCACATTACAGTTTTTTACTGTCCATTTGTTTAGATAATGGTAATCTTGCACCAATCTCTTCTTTCCATCTTTCTTTGGTATGAAATATACTGGTGACATTTGAGGGGATCAAGAAGGTCAAATATATTCCTTCTTAGTTTGTTCTTCAATAAAGCTTTGAAGTTCTTCTATCTTGTCCTTGCTCATTGGAAATATTTTTGCCTTTTTGGATTGAAAGCCAGGCTTCAGCTTTATCTCATGATCCCAGGGTTTCCTCAAGGATAGTTGTTCAGACTCCTTTTTACTAAAAACCTCTAGGTAGTTGTGATACTCTCTTGGAACCATTTCTTCTCAGTCAGCTTCTTTGCTTTGGGCTTTTTAAGGTTTTTAATGAACTTGTGCATAGTCAAAGCATGCTTTAGTTCTTCTTCTTCCTCCTTAGCTAAGTGTGTTCCTCAATCTGAGAGCATATAGCAAGACCTTGGGCATTTTGCCATTTTTACTTCTCCTTTGGTCCAGTCTATGGTTGGATTATGCTTTGCCAACCAAGTGTATCCCAGGATCATGTTATTTTTGCCTAAGTTGGTAACTTCCATGACTAGGCATTTGTGATGTCCTTAATAGTTGAGAATTATCTCTGCTTTGTAGATGACACTCCTGGCAGAGTTTTTTATACCATCAATGTTAAAGACAGTATCTGTTATGATTTCATCTTTCATCTTATCTTATCAAGTCACGTGATCACTTGCACGTGACCGTGGGAACTATCACATGATCAAGTCTAGATCATTCCCTTTCACTTTCATCACACTCGCTTTATTAATCTCCGCTCATTCTAGAACACTCTACGACACACTTCTTTAATTACCATTGGTCTAGGTCTATGACATCATACATGATGTAGTAGATTAGTAAGTAGTCACACGCTTGCCCTAAACCATGTAAGTAGTATAAGAAGTCAATCCCATCAACGACCGGACTTCAGTCAAGTCCTGGTTGATTCCCCTTGAACCATCCTCTTGATCCAAGCAAGCCTGATTAGTAGTGACCGAAGCCTTAAGGGTTTAGGTTGCCAACATTAGGACTTGACTATCACTACACTTCCCTCACTACTACTCGTTACCTTGCCATCGTTTGCGACAACCCTGGACCCTAGGGGCAAAGGGAATTACCTTACCATACTTCACATTTCATGCGCACTTGCGCTCCGCTTATCTTTTACGTATACCCCGGCTATACGCTGGTGAAGGTCGGTTGCGCATTAGGGCACCGTCAAGAGGTGGACTCGAGAGTCCTTAATTGGTTTAAAAACTGCCTCAGCACGTTTTAACTTTGAAGGAGCCTAGGCTCAGGTCCACATGAGGCCACTTTATTCTAGAAGTACTAGCATGCAGTTGGTTATTGACGAAAGAGCAGTCTTGTGCCCGTCGATCCAACTTACAATACGATTTTCGAAGGCTCTAGTCGGGAAGGATATTGACCTGATAGAGTAGAAGCTGGTGTCGACTACGGTCCACGCTTCTTTACAAAAGTTTGGATGTTTCCCTCCCGTGCCTCTAAATCCAAGGAAATCGAGGTACACCTCGCCTCTGAGGAGACGGTAGTAAACCGGAACTTCACCCTTGGAGAAGAAGGTAGCAAATTCGCATACGACCCAAACGACGGGTACTTAGACGAATTCAGCTACTTCCACTGGTTTGAAGACAAAACTCCCCCACCAGTACAACGAACCACTGTCACCCCCTCATCTCAAAGAGAAGAAAATTCTCAGACTCCCAACCTTCCAAGCAGAGAAGACGAAGAAGGTTGGATCCACTATCAACAAGCATCTCAAGGGTACCAAACTCTGACACCAGTACCACTAGTAAACATCTTTGAGGATATAGACTTCCTCCCCTATCTCTTAGATAGAATTAGGGAAAACGAACCCTTTGACGCCGTGCTCCTAGAAGCTCATGGCATCCCCAAAGACCAGGCTCTTGCATTCAGAGCTAGAGTCTTACAAGTACAACTCCATCCCACTCCTCACCCAGGAATCTTAGGAGCAATCGACATTCTTGAAGAAGTCAGGCAAGGACTTCTAAATCTATGAGAAAATTACAATACTCTGACTCCAGAACCGGAACTAGCTCCGGTTCCACAAGAACCCCAAAACGTCATGGCACCCTTACAGGAACCCGCTCCCCTTCGTTGACTCAGAGACTGACGACTCATCCAACAACCCAATCGAAGACCGGCCATCCTCCCCCAGCCGGAACTCCCAATCTCCACCAGGATCCGCTCTAGAACAAGACACGATGTCCGCCGAGTACATCAAGATGCTGGAAGATCAACTTCTGGCCCTGCAAGAAGAACTCGCAGAACTTAAAAGGGACAAACGGAAGAAGAGGGCGGATAATGTAGAAATAAAAGTTTCCAAGAAAGTAGAAATGGTCCCTGAACCAGGAAGGTTCAGCGGACTAAAGGAGGAGTTCAATACCTGGCAAATGAACATGGCTCTGTACATAAAAAGCAATCCAGAGTCATTCACAGATGACGAATTGAAAAATATAGCAGTCTTGACCAGAATAGGTCCCAAAGCCAGAGAAAGGGATGCGACAGGAGCCGCCCAATGGGCAAGACAACAGCTCTGTCACCAAATGAAAGAGGACAACTGGCTCTCAGAAGACGCTTTGGGAAAATTACTAACCCAACGATTCAAATCTGTGAACAAAGAAGACGAAGCCAGAAATAAGTTAGAATGGTGTAGACAAATGGGGAGAGAAACAGCTCAAGCCTTCACGACCCACTGGCTAGGCTACTATTACGATACCGGAGGAGATCCCTCCAAGCCAGACCCAGCAGGGGTGAGAATGTTCGAAAAAGCCCTGGAAGAGAATCTAGCCAGAAGGATATACGAAGATGGGAAGAGAAAGAATTGCATCCAAGACTATGTCGAGGTTGCAAAAGAAATAGGGTCAAGGCTGGAGTCTCTGAAACTAAGGAAGACAGAAAAGGCCCAAATAGGGTCAACAAACAATAACTACCGCAAAGGCCAGGCCCGCACTTACGGAGGGCGAGGCCAACCCATGGACATTGGAGCAGTACAGAGAAACTCAAAGTGTTTCAACTGTGCAAAAGATGGACATCTAGCAAGAGATTGTCCAAACCCCAAAAAGGAATGCACCAAGTGCAAATTCCTTGCTGGGGGTCACAAGCTCACATGCCGCAAAAGGGCACAAGGCCCACAACGAAGACCGCAAGTAAGAGAGATGAAGAAAGAAGAAGAAAAGAAAGAAGAAGAACCCAAGGAAGTGAAGGCCATAAAAGGAATGGACTTTGAGCAAATGAAAGCCTACTTCTTCAATCTTCACAACACTGAGATGAAGAAGGCAGGAAAAGGTTACGGCAACTGAGAGATCTGGGACCTCAGAAGCCGAAAGAAAACTCTTTAAATACAAAAAATAGTTTTTTATCTCTCTCCTCTTTTGTACAATATGGACAAGACGACGACGACAACTATGATTCTTCCATCTGTTACTCAGAACCAGAATCCCCTATTTACAGAGTACACCTACCTACAACCAAGACCGGGTCTCCACAAAAGGAGCTTGCTGCACGGGAATGCAGGCTTAATTCGGTCAAAGAAAACAAAAAAAATATTTATGAGGAAAGTTTCCCAGAACGAGTACTCTTACGAAACGCCAAGGTGCAATACAAGATCCTTATGGACATCTCAATTGCACATCCAACCACCAAGAACAAGCGAAACGCTTGTAAGGCCCTCTTGGATAGTGGAGCAAACGGAGTCTTTATTGACAAATAATGGGCCGACCAAGTCAAGCTCCCACTTAACAAGATGGAGAAAGAAATTCCCGTCTTTAATGTGGATGGCACAAAGAATTCTGCAGGAGTGGTAACACATCAGGCAGAAATAATCTTAGATTATCAAGGACATCGCGAATGCCTAGTCGCAGAAGTTACCAACCTAGGTAAAAATAACATGATCCTAGGATACACATGGTTGGCCAAACATAACCCAACCATTGACTGGTCCAAAGGAGAAGTAAAGATGGCAAGATGCCCAAGGTTCTGTTACATGCTCTCGGACCGAGGAACGCATCTAGCACAAGAGGAAGAAGAAGAACTCAAACATGCTTCGACCGTGCATTGGTTCATTAAAAACCTTGAAATGCCAAAAAAGAAGGAACTAACACTAGAAGAAATGGTTCCAAAAGAATACCATTACTACTTGGATGTCTTTAGCAAGAAAGAGTCTGAAAGACTTCCCTTAAGAAAACCGTGGGATCATGAGATAAAGCTTAAGCCTGGCTTTCAACCCAAAAAGGCTAAAATATTCCCAATAAGCAAGGACGAAATGGAGGAGCTTAAGTCCTTTGTAGAAGAACAAACTAAGAAAGGGTATATCTGACCCTCACACTCCCCACAAACAAGTCCTGTCTTTTTCATACCAAAAAAGGACGGAAAGAAACGACTGGTCCAGGACTACAGGTACCTCAATGAATGGACCATCAAAAATAACTACCCCTTACCACTCATAAGTCAATTAGTGGATAAGCTCCAAGGGGCGAAGCTCTTCACGAAATTAGATCTTCAATGGGGCTATAATAATATAAGAATCAAAGAAGGAGACAAATGGAAAGCGGCATTTGTCTCTCATTCTGGAGCATATGAACCACTAGTAATGTTCTTTGGACAATGCAATGCTCCCGCTATGTTCCAGCAAATGATGAATGAGATCTTTGCTGACATGGATGGTGTCGTCATAGTTTACATCGACGACATAATGATCTTCACCAAAACCGATGACGAGTCAGAACACGACAAAATCGTCCAAGAAGTTCTCAAAAGACTAAAGGAACACAACTTATTCCTGAAGCCTGAGAAATGCTTTTTCAAGCAAAAAGAAGTCAAATTCCTCGGAATGGTCGTAAACACCAACAGAATTAAAATGGAGAAAGGAAAGGTAGAAGCTATATTGGAATGGCCTATACCTAAAAATGTCAAAGGAGTCCAAAGCTTCCTAGGGCTCGCCAACTATTACCAAAGATTTATTCAGGATTTCTCCAAAGTATCACAACCCCTGAATGATCTGACTAAGAAAGACCAACCCTGGCAGTGGGGACCCACTGAACAAGAGGCATTCGATTCATTAAAAAGGGCCTTCACCACAGCCCCCATACTCGCCTATCCGGACAATAACAGCAAGTTTAGGCTAGAAACCGATGCTTCTGACTTCACTACTGGGGCAGTCCTTTCCATCAAGCAAGAAGACAAATGGCACCCTGTTGCCTTTTCCTCTGCCTCCATGACCCCTGAGCAGAGAAACTATCCTATTGCAGACAAGGAAATGCTCACAATAATTCTCGCCTTGGAACAATGGCGGCATTACCTTGAGGGGGCAGAACAATTTGAAGTTTGAACGGACCACGCCAACCTCTGATACTTTATGACAAAACAAGATCTAAATCGTCGACAAGCGAGATGGTCTCAATGGCTCTCTCGATTCAACTACGTCCTAGTCAACAAGCCTGGATCCCAGATGGGAAAGGCAGATGCTCTCTCTCGACGAGAGGATCACGCCATTGGCATAGACGAAGACAACAAAGGTGTCCAAATGATCCCTGAAAACAGAGTAAGGGCACAAACACGCTATGGCTACTCAATCGAAGGAGAAGAAAGGAAACTCCTCGAAAGAATAGTGGAAGCACAAGAAGAATGGAAGGGTGATGATAAACCCAACCTACTTAATAAAGACGGAATTCTGTATCTTGGTGACAGAATCTTCGTTCCCCAAAAGAGAAACTTGCACCAAGATATAATCACGCTGTACCACGATTCCCCAATTGCTGGACATGGCAGTGCTGAAAAGACCTAGCAAATAATAGAACAATACTTTCAATGGAATGGCCTTAGAGCCCAAGTTAAAGAGTATTGCTCAAGATGTGACAGATGCGCATGAATGAAGCCAGAGAACAAGGCACCCAAGGGGGAATTAATTCCCAATCCCATTCCAGAAGGTCCATGGAGAGACATATCCATGGACTTCATCACCGACCTTCCCCTCTCAAACACCTATGACTCTGTTCTAGTCGTAGTAGACTGTTTTTCAAAAGAAGTGGAATTTATTCCAACAAACAAGACAATTACTAGCTTAGGAACAGCTAAGTTATATAGAGACCATGTTTGGAAGCACCATGGTCTCCCAAGGTCCATAATCTCTGACTGAGGACCCCAATTTGCTTTCCAAGTAATGAAGGATCTGGGCAAGATGCTCAAAATAGACCTAAATATGTCCACAGCATTCCACCCCCAAACCGATGGACAGACAGAAAGGGTCAATAGAGACCTTCAACAATATCTCAGATTATTCACGGCTGAGAAACAAGAAAAGTGGACAGAGTGGCTCCCATTGGCACAATTCTCTTACAATAATCGTCAACACTCGTCTACCAAGAAAACCCCGTTCGAGGTTACTAAAACCTACGAACCAAGGATGGGAATTGAACCCATCATCACCAAGAATGAATCGTCCTCAGCATTCACACAGGACTTTTCCAAGACGCTTGAGCAAGCTAGAGAATCTCTCGAAAAAGCTCAAATATCAATGAAAAAGCAAGCGGACAAATCCCACTCCAAGGTTCTGGATTTGACAATCGGAGATAAAGTCTGGCTGTTGACCGAGAACATAAAACTCAATCGGGCCTTGAAGAAGCTCACAGAGCGATGGATTGGCCCCTATGAAATCATAGCATTCGCAGGTCCCAATGCTGTTACTCTCAAACTACCATCCACCCTGCGAATCCATCCAACAGTAAACGTCTCAAGAGTTAAACCTTACAAAGAACGCCTTGAGAACCAATCTGTTGTTGCCCCGGGACCCGTTGTGGGCACACAAGAAGGAATCCCAGAGTTCAAAGTCGACTATATAGTCAATTCAAGACTTAAAGGACGCTCTCTGGAATTCCTAGTTCACTGGAAAGGCTATGATGAGGAAGACCACACGTGGGAACCTCAGAGCCACCTCTCAAATGCCAAAGAGGCAATAAAGGACTTCTATTTATCCAATCCCTCAGCATCTCGAAAATTGAGGATGCTGCAAACGGACTTTAACGAACTTTTTCAATCATATTCAAATGTGACGGAACCCTCCCAGGTTCCCTTCAATTGCCTGGAATGCAATTCATAGGAGGGGGGTAATGTTACGATTTCATCTTTTATCTTATCTTATCAAGTCACGTGATCACTTGCACGTGACCGTGGGAACTATCACATGATCAAGTCTAGATCATTCCCTTTCACTTTCATCACACTCGCTTTATTAATCTCCGCTCATTCTAGAACACTCTACAACACACTTCTTTAATTACCATTGGTCTAGGTCTATGACATCATACATGATGTAGTAGATTAGTAAGTAGTCACACGCTTGCCCTAAACCATGTAAGTAGTATAAGAAGTCAATCCCATCAACGACCGGACTTCAGTCAAGTCCTGGTTGATTCCCCTCGAACCATCCTCTTGATCCAAGCAAGCCTGATTAGTAGTGACCGAAGCCTTAAGGGTTTAGGTTGCCAACAGTATCTCCCTTTCTAGCCTGTCTAAAGGGAGTTTAACTTATTTAGCCCATTCTTGATCTATGAGGATTTCATTTGCACCACTATCCAGTAGAGCTTTACACTGGTGTTTCTTGTGTTTAGTGGTGGGATGTGCAATGGAAATGTGAGGATCTCATTCTACACCTTGGTGTTTCACAAGAGGATACAATCTGAGAAATTGCCCTTATAAATATTTTTTTTGTTTTCTTTAACTGAATTAAGCCTGTATTTCCATGCAGCAAGCTTACTTTCATAAGACCTGGTCTTAGTATAATGTACTCTATAAATAGAACTTTCAGATTCTGAGTCTAAAGAATATAGAGTTGAAGATGAATTAGAAAGTTTATTGAAGTCTTGTCCATATTGTACATAGGGGGTTAGAGAGAAAAAGCTATTTTCTGTGTTTAGGAGTTCTTTAGGCTTCTGAGTTCCCAGATTACTTAGCTGCCATAGCTTTTTCCCTGCTTCTTCATTTCTATGTTACATATATAAATCAAAGAAGTAGGCTTTCATAGCATCATAATCCATGCCCTTAATGGCTGCTTCTCCTTTTGGAGCCTTCATGGGGGCTTCTTCCTTTTTGTTATTTTGACTCATTGCCCTGACTTAGGGACATTTTTGTGGACCTTGGCTCCTCTTTCAACAATTGAGTTGATGTCTTCCTTTTAGAAACTTGCATTCTGAGTATTCTTTCTTTGGCTCCTTGCAATCTCTGGCCAAATGGCCATCCTTATTGTAGTTGAAATATTTGGAATTTCTTTCAATTGCTCCAATGTCCATTGGTTGCCCTCTTTCTCCATAAGTTTGAACTTGTTCTTCTCTATAGGTGATTCTTTGAGAAGGTCCTTGTACTTATTCTTTCCATTTTAATTTGAACAACTCCATTCATGAACTGATTTACTTGGCAGTTTCTATATAGTCTTGGATGCAAGTTTTTCTTACTTCAGAGTAGTAGATTTGTTCTGCAAGTTTCTTGGTTAACACTTTTTCCAGGAGTCTGACTCCATTTGAGTCTGCCTTAGAGGGGTCTCCTCTAGTATCATAATAGTAGCCCAACCACCTAGTGGTGAATGCTTGGGCTGACTCCCCAGGCATTTGCCTACACCATTCAAGTTTATTTCTTGCTTCATTTTCTTTGTTTACCAATTTGAATCATGAGGTGAGCGCTTTTCTAATGGTGGTTTCTGTTGGCCAATCATCCATGACTATAAAGTGCCATAATTGTTGTTGGACCCATTGCCCCACTCCATTTCTATCCTTCTCTCCAGACTTCAAGCCAATTCTTGTTAGTATTGCAATAATCTTTTGCTTATCAGTCACAAAGGATTCTGACTTGCTTTTTATATACAAAGCAATGTTCATTTGCCAGGTATTAAAAGTATCTCTACTTCCATTGTACTTTCCAGGGTCTGATACTATTTCTACCTTTTTAGATACCTTTGCCTCTATATTCTCTGTTGTGGCTCTCTTAGTGTCTCTTTGTAGTTTTACTATTTGTGCTTAGAGAGCAGTCACCATATCAGTGAGAGCTTGTACTTGTTCTATGGTTGCCATGGCTTCTGATTCAACTGAAGATTGAAAGATCTGGTCAGGGGATAAGAATTGGTCAACAAGAGGGTTGTCTGATGATTCATTGGTCTCTGAGTTGACAAAAAGGAAGGGATCTCTGTATGGGTTGCTCATGATGCTCTCTTTCTAGTAGAACCAGTTCTTCTTCTGGTTCAAGACTCAGAGTTCTATTTAGGTTTTGAAGACCTTGCAATCCTTCTCTTACTTCTTGTAGAATTCTGATGACCCTGTGAATTCTGGGTTTGAGGTCTTCATACAGCTGGACTTTGAGTATTCTCCTTCTAAAGAGGGCTGCTTGTTTGCCAGTAATATAATGAGCAAATAGTATGGCAGGATGTTAAGTCTGGACTCTCTGGACTCAAGTCCAATCAGAGTTCCAGAGGTGCTGAGGGGAGGTAGATGAAGTTTGTCTCAGAGGTGGACCAAAGTCTGGAGTGGAGGTGTTGGAGCGGAGTTGCATAGGAAGGACATTGGCACAGGACTCATGTGTCATGCCCTTGAACAGGTCTGTGTCCTTGTATTTTGGAGAAGCAGAGGTCCAACAGGAGGAGGAGGGGATTGCAACAAGAGTGAGAAGAGGTGACTAAGTTGATATTTGTGCTAAGGGATACACAATAGAGGTACAGTGGGTTTTATACTAGAGGGTAAATAGGGACATCAAGGATGTCAGGGAATGAGTGAGATACAGTGACTGAAAAAACCGTTGCAATGTGTGACTTCAATCCAGTGCATGAAGTGCACTGCAATCATATGTGGGAATTTCACTTAGCTTTGGTGTGACAAATAAATCTACATACTCTTGGTTACATAATCGCCCCCTAGGTCATGTGATTCCATTCAGACCCTGCCAAGATATAGCCATTACAAAACAGTCACCTCATTGCAACAGTT
>JBBPKI010000566.1:0-21467 GCA_038089155.1 Nevesoporus exiguus
TCAATCATATCTCCATATTGTGTGAACCAAATCACATGACCCTGGGGGCAATTTCATAGCCAGGAGTATGTACTATTTATAATTCCACCAAAGCTAATTGCAATTCCCACGGTGTTTGGTGGTGTGCGAAGCACACCACCATCCAGGCCAACATGGAAAGGGTTTTTGAGGTCACTGTAGAGCATTGCTCGAAAAAGCTCAACAGACAATGAAAATTCAAGTGGATAAACACTGCTCCAAGGGACCTACATACTCCATCAGAGATAAAGTTTGGCTCTCTACTGAGAACATTAAACTTAATCGAGCATCAAAGAAGCTCACAGAATGATGGATCAGTCCATACACAATTATAGAACTTTCTGGCCCAAATGCCATAAAACTTCAACTCCCCAAGACACTCAGAATTCATCCAACAGTGAACATCTCCAGAGTAAAACCCTACAAAGAGTGCTTGGAAAACCAACCCATAGTTGCCCTGGGACCCGTTGTGGGCACAGAAGGAGATAAACCAGAGTTTGAAGTAGAATATATCGTCAACTCTTGTCTCAAAGGCAGAATCATGGAATTCCTGGTTCACTGGAAGGGCTATGAAGAGGAAGACTGAACATGGGAACCTCAGAGCCACCTCAAGAATGCACAGGACGCAATAAAGGACTTTTATGCTTCAAATCCAGCAGCACCCTGGAAACTTTGGATGCTTCAAATGGACTTCGCATCTCTATTTTCTTCTTATGAAAACGTGACTGAACCCTCTCAAGTCCCCTTTAATCACCTGGAATGTGATTCATAGGAGGAGGGTAATGTTATGATTTCTCACCTTATCTTATCTTATCAAGTCACATGACCACTATCACATGACCGTGGGACATGTCACCTGACCAAGTCTAGGTCAATCCCTTTCACTTCATTCGCATTCATTCTAGACCCTTATCAAGCATGCTTTCTTAATTACCGCTATTCTAGACCATGACATCATTAATGACGTAGTACATTAGTCAGTATTCCAAGGCTTGCCCTAAACACTCCTGTAAGTATATAAACCCAATATCATCAATGACTGGACTTCAGTCAAGTCCTGGTTGATTCCCCTAAATCATCCTCTTGATCTCCAGCAAGCCTAGTTAGTAGTGACCAAAGCCTTAGCAGGTTTAGGTTGCCAACACTCCCTTTGTTTGCAGTGATTTTCATTTGCTGCCCTCTCCTCCACTGTGGCTGTTTCATGATCAACAACTCATTAATAAAATTCATCACTGGTAAGTAACCTTGGAAGCTCATCTCCCACTAGCTGACCTTTTTTCTTTGCCTTTTTTGCCTCTTCCTGTGCCACAAGTTGTTCAGATACTTGGTCACAATACATTGACTGCAAGATGACCATTGCTTGGGATTGATAGAGTGCATATTTGTACTCATTGCCTCAAGAATATGCTGTCTGCAAGACATCTTGGTAAGCACATTCTTTTGTTGTTTGTGGTTCCTCATCCAGTAGTAAGTGGCTGCACTTCTGTGTCGGTGAAATTTCTGTTGGTATGTAGGTAGGGAGGTGGTCCACTGAGGTAAGAGGGCTTTTATTGAGTAGAAATAAAACTGATGTTGGAGCTAGTACATCAATAACATGATTTGATAGGTCTGTGGTAGACTTGGATAGTACCGTTTCTGAGTTACAATTTGAACTTGTATTGCAGTTATAATGTTGCCGCACAAGTGTTGTTAGGGCACAGGCCAGACTTGACTGTGGAAGTGGTAGGTGTCCTTGAGAAGACATCTCAAGACTTGGGGCCATCATCTCTTTTGTTACAAGGTTGACATTGAATGGCCAGACATCTGTCTTTTTGAAGGCCATTTGAACAAGATCAGATGTAAGAACATGTTTGTGGGCATGTCCATAGATAGAAATGAAATTCCACTTGGTAATGCACTGCTGTTTTGACTCCTTGAACTTCTGATGCTTCTCTGACCAGCAGCATTTCAGTGGACTGAAAATAACAACATCAAGTCCCTGGTATACATGGGTTGAGTGCAAGGGGTAACAAAGAACCTGGATATCATGCTGTCGTGCATAATCTAGGAACTCCAGTGTGTAATGGGAGTTGTGGCCATCAACTAGAAGAAGCCAGGTATGTCCACTTACTTTTTGATGTTGTAGAGAACAGTGGTTCCCTACATTTGTATTCCAGATTTATAGGGCATCTGATGATATCACAACATATCCGGTCTTATCCCAGTCATCCCAATGTTATCCCAGTAGTCTGGATGATTTCCCACTATGTTTCCAGCCGGGATTGATCCCCTACATGACTGGGTTGTGCAGAAACTAGCCAGAGTTGGTTTATACTGGCCAGGATCACTTCCCAGTGATATTTCCTAGTACTCTGGTGTTCAGGTATGTTTGCTTGTGACTGGTTTATGTTGTTTTGGGCCAGTTTTGCTATTTTCACCTATTTGACATTGTGTTACGGAGCTTGTCCTTCTGGACAGCAAAGTACAAGAGCTCTTTTGTGAGGAGGCACTCACGAAGAGGCACAACGTCTCACAACTAGCTAAGAGACAAGGGAGAACAGTTGAGGCAACTGTTCAGGCAAGGACAAGTCCAGATAAGAGGAGGTGGAATTGCACAGGTTTAGCTTGGGTTTTACAGGTGAAGTAGCTAGCTACTTATAGTCCAAGGAGATGCACACGGACCAAGAGTTAGGGTAGGCATAGAAGGTGATGGAATAGTGAAGAACAAGGGAGAACTACTGCAGGTGAGTATGTGGATCACGACAGCGTGCGAGAGAACACTGTTAGGAGGTAATGTCCAAAAGAAAGAGGTTATTAGGTAAGAACTGAAACGGTGAAGGAAAAGTCGAACTCGTCCAGCGAGAAAGTAACAAGGAATTGTAGGTACCTTGCATGCAGATGCGGATACATGAATGATATGCATTCAGAGAGAAGAAGGAGACCAGGATGAAGTGAAAATATTGTAACAGTACCCCCTTTGTAGCATCGCAGTGCCACTGCATTCCTAAGCTCCAGAGGAATCCTCACTGTTGAATACCAACTGGTCGTCATTAAAGTCCTCAGAAGTAAAGGGGCAGTTTGGGACGGTGTGTCCAACAGCTCCACAAAGGCCACATCAGAGGGATGGGCACACTTTGGCCACATGGCCCCAGCAATTGCACACAGTGCAATAGGAGGTGAGGCAGTGGGAGGCGGGATGTCCTGGGGCATAGAGGGAACAGTGGGGACATCTATACTGTGGACAGCTCCATCGCAGATGTCCATATCATCTGCAGGTGTAACACCTGTGTCCAGAGAGATCCATGGCAGCAAGACGGGCTTGGATGTCTGTGGGGATGGGTAGGACTCGAGTAGGGGAAGAGAGTATGGTGATACCTGTGGGGAGGTCTCGGACGCGGACATTGGACAGTAAGGATAGGCCAGGCAGTGGTGCAGCAGATGGTGGAGAGATATGGACTGGCAGTGGGTTTTCCGGAGTGGTAGGGCGAGTAAGAGGTGGAGATTCCTGGGAGGCGTGCAGGACGTTGTTGTCCAGGTAGTCATCAAGATCTGTCTTGTTTAAAGAGAAGAGGATTGCCTGTGGGAAGTCTCCCAAGGCACCAGGAGGGAAAGCAGAGATTATCTGTCCAAATTGGTGGTGATCCATCAGATCTAAGGCACGAAGGCAGAGCTGATCAAGCATGGCAGCTTGTGTGGCGGCAAAGTTGGAATTCGGGGATAAAAGTCTCGGCGAATTACTAAACGACTGAAGGGAACAAGTTTGATGGAAGAATAAAATGGCCTCCAAAAGAGGGAGTGAATGTCTAAAAAGGGGAACACTTTCAGTGATGGTCAACAGCTGAGGATGGTCTAAAACGTGGGCATAAATGGCGAGTCATTGAAAGCGAGGTAAGGTAGCTGGATAAAGACGTTCCAGGGTCCAGTCAGGGATGTCTCTTCGATGCAAGTGCGGAGGGGAGATGGAAACCCATGGAGTTTGCACAGCAGCAGACGGGGATCTAGGGACATCAGGGGAGCTAGAGTAGTGGGGTGGCAACAAAGCGGTAAGCGAAGTTGGTGAAGTGATAGAAGTCATGACTCAGGCGTGCTGTGGTGCAGTAGTTGGTGGTATGGAGATGAGGATGACGATGAGTATTGTGATGATAGCAGTGAGGGAGATAGTGGCGAAGATTGCAGCGATGATGAGAATCTGATGAGGGGTGAGCATTATCGCTCAAGAGGAGAGAGAGCTCTTATATTGTCTGAGGAGGATGGAAGCGTGACAAAGGTTTTGTTTGGGTTCCCATGTGTTTTCTGATGTGGGATATCCTTTCCACTTGATTAGGTACTGGCAGTGATGAGCAGAACCCCGATGAGAGAGTATGGTCTCAATTTCATATTCTTCTTCACCATCAATAAGATCTGGTGGCGCAGGGACGAAGTTTGGGCCATGCTCCAGTGTGGTCCAATAGGAGGATAAGAGGGAGGTGTGGAAAACGTTATGGATGCGCCATGTGGGGGGTAATTTCAGCTGATACACCACAGGGGAGAGTACCTTAGTAATCTCAAAGGGTCCTTCCCTTTTTGGAGCAAGCTTCTTTGACGGGTATCTGAGCTTAAGGTTCGTCACTTCGAGCCAGACCTTATCTCCCACTTTCCATGGTGTGAAGTTGGTGGTGAGTCTCTCTTTCATGAGGCGTTGAGTGGTGGAATGAGCAGCCAGTGCTTCTTTCCGTGCTTCTGCAAGAGTAGTAAGATGGTCTTCCACCGAGGGAACGAAAGACTTTCCTAATGGAGGATAAGCTCTAGGTTCATATCCCATCATGAGGTAGTATGGCGATTGGTGGGTGGATGAATGTGCTGCAGAGTTGTGAGAGAATTCTGCAGTCGGAAGTAAGGTACTCCAGGTACCAGGGCATCCTTGGCAAAAGATCCAAAGATAAACTTCGAGCTCCTGATTGGTTCTCTCAGTTTGACCATCAGTTTGTGGGTGGTAAGTGGAGGAGAGTTTTATATCATATTGGAGGAGTCTAGCAAGCTCCTTAGCGAAGGAGGAGGCGAACTGAGGTCCTCTATCAGAGATGCAGGAGTTGTGAAGTCCGAATCTAGGGAAGATATACTGGAAAAAGAGTGATGCTACATCGGCAGTGGAGATATTTTTGTTGCAAGGAAGGAGAATCACCCCCTTTGTAAGGCCATGGTCGACCACAACCAAGATAGAGTCAAACGTTTGGGAAAGAGGCAGATCTGTGATAAGATCCATAGAGATTTGTTGAAAAGGACACACAGCAGAGGTGGAGAGAGGTGAAAGAGGTGGTACAGTGGGGTGGGTATTCGGTTTGGAGGCTTGGCATACTGTGCATCCCGAAATGAATCGAGAGATAAAGGAGCACATGCTGGGCCACCAATAGTCGCAGGAGAGGTGAGCATAAGTGCGAAAAAGGCCTTCGTGGCCCCCACTGGGAGAGGAATGAAGGGACGAGACAAGCTTATGGTGTGCATCAGGGGGAATGAAAAGACGCCCTTTGTAATAAAGGTGCGGAGCGTCAAAATGCCAATCTGCAAGGGAAGAACGAGGAAACAGGGGAAGAGACTTCTCCATAGCATGCAATGCCTCAAGCACAAGTGGATCGGTAGCAGAGGAGCTAGCAATCTTGGAGCTCAGTGCGAGGTCGAGTGCGGAGATGATCTCTGGATCTGAGAGGATGGGGTGAATGTTGTCAGTGGATGTGTCAACGTCATGACAATGTGATAACGCATTGGCGGGAGTCATGGCAGTATCAGGGAGAACAGTCCAAAGGAGAGGTATTCCTGAAGGAAAAGACTACATCGCACTTGGCGGCACGAGAGCTTCTGCGGTGCTTTCATGAAGGAAAGATTCTTATGGTCAGTGAAGATAGTGACAGCATGCTCTGTTCCCAAGAGGTACTGTCGCCATTCTTCCAGGGCCTCAATGACTGCTAGGAGTTCTTGATCATAGATGTCATAGTTTTGTTCAGCATCATTAAGGGTACAAGAATAGTAGGTGCATGGATGGGAGTCTCCATTAGCATCCTTTTGCATAAGGATAGTGCTAACAGCAATGAGGGATGCATCCGTCATGAGGAAGAAGGGTTTAGTGGTGTCGGGAAGAATGAGGACAGGGGCAGAGGAGAAGATTTCCTTTAGGCGAAGAAATGCAGTTTGTTGGTCATCATGCCAGATCCAAGGTTGGGTATTCTTGGTAAGGAGGTTTAGTGGGGCAGCGATGTCGGCGAAGTTGGGTATAAATTTTCGGTAGAAATTGCAAAATCCAAGGAATGAGCGAACGGCTTTAACAGTGGATGGGGGTTGCCACTTGGCGATGGCGGAGAGTTTGATGGGGTCCATGCATACTTGTCCATTTCCTATGATGATCTCTAAATACTCAATCTCCGGAGTGTCAAAGGTGCACTTTGAGAGTTTCAGCGTTAACCCATGCTCTCAGAGACGAGCTAGAACTCTGCGAGTGCGATCAATGTGATCAGGGAGGGTAGAGGAATGTACTCCAAGATCATCCATGAAGATTTCTAACCATCCTTCTGGGGTCATGTCGCGAAAGACCCAATTCATGAATGCTTGAAAAGTGGGCAGTGAGTTACATTGCCCAAAGAACATGACAGTGGGTTCATATAAGCCAAGGGGGGTGATAAATGCAGCTTTCCACTGATCTTCTTTGCGAATGCGGATGTTATTGTATCCCCACCGAATGTCAAACTTGGAAAAATATTTGGTGCTTCATTCGATCAATGAGGTCGGAGACGAGGGGAAGTGGGTAGGCATTCTTGACAGTATGCTCATTTAAGTACCGGTAATCCTGACAGGGACAAAGTGAACCATCTTTTTTTGGAACAAAGAAGAGGGGAGAAGCTTGGGGCAATTTGGACTCAACAATTCATCCAGTGCGAAGATGTTCTTCGACAAAGGCTCTGCAGGCTTCCATCTCAGCAGGGTTTAGAGCATAGGCTTTGGCTCATTTAGGAACAAAGGAGTCTTTAAGCTCGATGACGTGGTCATAAGGGCGATGGGGAGGGAGGATATCATGGTTCTTTTCTTCAAAGACATCAGAAAAGTCAGCGTATGTTTCTGGGAGGGTGACCTCTTTTTTGGCATCCTTTTGAGTGATTTCAGTAGCAATAGTAGTTCTGCATATGGTCTCGGTGGTCAGCCAAGCATTCCTTTCTACTAATCCTAACTCAATATTCCTGTTATCATCCAGTCCTAACCATTGGAGGAGATACCGTTCAGAGGTATCTTCATTCATGGGGAGAGGTTCCATTTGGAAGGAAAGAGTCCTGTTCTTCCAATCTATGGTAGGGTTGCGATCAGCAAGCCAGTTCATTCCTAGAATGATTTGGGGTCTTCCAAGACCGATAATCATGAAGCGGAGGGTTTCAGTTCGTTCTGGGAAAGTAACAGTGGCGTTGGAGAAGAAGCGGATTGTTCCAGCCTGATTGGAAGTTCCGTCTATGTTTAGTGCTTGGATGGATTCAGAAAGAGGGTGGAAAGGGAGGCCAAGTCTTTTGGCCAGTCGATGGTCAATGAAAGTTCCGGTGGCGCTGCAATCAATGAGCGCAGTGGTGTCGACAGTTTTTATCCCATGGGAGAGTTTGATTTGGATACAAATTGATTTCTCAGACTCGGAAGATAGGGTTACATGGGCGATGTTATGGAGAGGTAGTGTCGACTCATCTCTCCTTCTTAAAAATCCTCAGCTACTTCAGTGATAGAGGCGATGGACTCCTGGACCAGTTCGAAGCTCTGTTTCAGTTCCTGGAGGATCTGTTGGGAAGTCTTCCCTCCGGCAGTGAGGGAGTTGATGTATTGCGTTAAGTCATTGTTGGGCTGTGTCTGCACAGCTCGAATCCTATTGGGGTTGCGAGGGGGGCGAGGCAGAGGAGAGGTTGACTGATTGGGATGGTTCCTGGTGGAGCAGCCACTTTGTTTACAAATGAAACATAGCTTGTTGTCTAAGCACCGCTTTCATTCGTCAGCGGACAGGTTCAGGACATCAATGTCCATGGCGTTGGGGTCTCTGGTAGGGATACGAGGGGCGAATGATCTTTGGGGAAAAGTGCGGGTGGGGACGGTCCTGGCAGTGGGAGTGGTAACTCTGGGAGCCATTCGAATCCTGTTGGCTTTGAACTGCTCAACCTTAGAGTACCAGTCTGAGATCTTCTTCAGCATGGTTTCTAACCCGGCCATCCTGGCATGATGGTATTGATGCAGGCCTTGTTCAAAAAGGCCAATGAGGGCGAGGTCGTTGGTAAGGGCAGCTGTGGTAGACAAGATACGGAATTCAGAGACATATTTGTGCAGATCTGAAACAGTATTCTGTCGCAAAGCGACAAGCTTCTTCATAGCATCTGCAGAGGAATCAACGAGTTTGAAAGCTACCTGGAAGGCAGCCTTAAAGTCTTTGTACGTTCCAAAGGAAGGGGAAGACTTATTCATAGCCTCTTGGCGGATGACAGTAGCCCAAGCAAGGGTGGAATCTTTCTTCATATATGAGAGTGCGAATGCGATTTGTTGATCGTCAGAGGTATAGATCTCTTTGTTGATCAGAAGGTAGGTGTCTACTGAGAGAATCCATGACTCAGCGGAGGAGGAATCTCCATCATAGTCAGCAGGAACGCCGATCTTGATTTCAGTAGGTTTGGAGGACATGTCTTCATCAGAGTCTTCATTATCAGAAGGATCTGGGGAAGGAGGGCGACGAGGGGGTTGCGAATGGATCGGTTGGGCAGTTGTTTGGGTAGTGTAGGCTGAAAGCGGGAGAGCAGCAGAAGTATTGTGTTCAGGACGACGTACTGTTTGCAGGATAGGTGCAGCCCAAGGATCAGAAGAACTCCCCGGTCCGATGGCAGGCTCCGGTTCTTCGACTTCGATGGGTTCAGGCTCAGAGGGTTCTCCTCTAGCAATAGATCTGCGGATGGCTTGATCAAGTAAAGTGTTTCGATGATGCAGTATTTCTGGGGGGTAATTTGGGTTAGGTGACCCAGTAATTCTTCGGGATGGTGACAACATTTTGACAAGGGATTCCCTACTTCGATGGCAGGAGGGGAAGAGGGAAAGCTAAACCTTTTGTTACAGAGCTCGTCCTTCTGGACAGCAAAGTACAAGAGCTCTTTTGTGAGGAGGCACTCACGAAGAGGCACAACGTCTCACAACTAGCTAAGAGACAAGGGAGAACAGTTGAGGCGACTGTTCTAGGCAAAGAGGAACAGTTGAGGCAACTGTTCAGGCAAGGACAAGTCCAGATAAGAGGAGGTGGAATTGCGCAGGTTTAGCTTGGGTTTTACAGGTGAAGTAGCTAGCTACTTATAGTCCAAGGAGATGCGCACAGACCAAGAGTTAGGGTAGGCATAGAAGGTGATGGAATAGTGAAGAACAAGGGAGAACTACTGCAGATGAGTATGTGGATCACGACAGCATGCGAGAGAATGTCGTTAGGAGGTAATGTCCAAAAGAAAGAGGTTATTAGGTAAGAACTGAAACGGTGAAGGAAAAGTCGAACTCGTCTAGCGAGAAAGTAACAAGGAATTGTAGGTACCTTGCATGCGGATGCAGATACATGAATGATATGTGTTCAGAGACAAGAAGGAGACCAGGATGAAGTGAAAATATTGTAACACATTGTTTTATATTAGTTGAGCACTACATAGACATGTTACTACTTACCTAATACAGTTTTTTCTGCTCTCCTTCATGTTAGAATGCCTGGTATAAGCCTGAATGCCTGGTCCTAGTCATCCCTCACTGTCTGCATTGTGCACAGAAGCCCAGGAACACATCTGGAAGCCCAGTATCTGGTTCCTTTTGGAGAAGGCCCCTATAGGAGTTGTCCACACTGGTGGTACACTCTTTCTCATTCATTTCTTTACCTATTTCTAGCCATTTGATATTGCCTTGTGACTTCCTGGGACAAATATATTGCCCCACTACCTTTCTCTTGCCTCACACACAGGCACATTTTAGTTTCTACAATATGTCTTTGTATCAAAATCTTCAATCCAGAGTCTTCCAATAATACCATCAGTCCAGCCCTTCTTTGAATAGGCAATGCTTTGAAATTAATGTGAGTATGAGTTTTTATGTGAGATATTTGCACTTACAATGCATTTAAGGTGTTATCTTGATGCCAGTCTGTTGAGAATGCCTGACCTTTATAGATGACAAGTGGTGGGATCACTTCACCATCAGCACATATAGTCACCATAACAGTGATGTTCTCTCAGTTTTCATCTTGTTATTGATGCTGAATCTTCTGATTTGCAGATCCAATGACACACTGCTTTTTGCCCAGTCCAGGCTGAAACCCTGATTTTTCTGCTGCCCAGAATGTATCTTCTTCAATGGAATACTGATTTATAGCATTCTTGAGCAACTCACACCAAGCTGTGTGAGTGTGTATATTGACTGCTCATCCACAGTTTGTGTCAAGTGCTGAACCCCAGTACTTTCCAAGCTGATCTCCATGGTGATCCAAAAAGTGAGCAGTCCAATTCTTGCCAACCCCTGTCTCGGAGAATTGATGTCCAAGCCAGGTATGCAAGACCATATCAACATGATGCTTGAGCACATCATGAGTGAGTGGAAAGCCTCTTGCTTCAAGCTCAACACAGTATTTGACTATAAGGCTGTCTTCTTCTGCAGTGAGCCAGGCATTATTCTCTTCATTCACTTGTTGACAGCTCCTTCCTCCATTTAGATGTCGCATTAGGGTGGTATGGGTGAGAGTAACATATATTTTTTACTCCTGCATGGCCCTCTTTGTATCCTGACAGATGTTGTGCAGGCTTTTCTATTCTGACTTTGGCTTTTCTTTATTTTCTTTATATAGCTTTATAGCATATGCAAGTGCCTTTTCAAGGTCTTGTGCACTCTCATGTTTCTTTTGTCTGATTGACTTTGCACATCCAACCATGGTGATAGAAAAACTGAGTGGTATTGCGAGCTATAAGATATATTTCCCTAATGTATGGACTCAGACTTGCGCAAACGGCACATTGTGCACAGCTTTCCACTTTTGGTATATCTCTCATAGCCGAAATGATAACATGCATTACCAGTTCACTCCACCGGCATCCTTCTGGCATGTTCATTTGTAAGAATCAGGTCTGATAAATCTAGTCTGTAGTTGGCTGCATGAAGTCCAGCCATTTCATCTTTTTTTTCAGCATTTATTGATTGAAATGTTCTCATAGAATATGCAAGATGTTCCAATTTCAGTTGATGAATCAAGTGTAGTGCTCACAGAGATGGTGTAATAGCCCTAGTATTAATCCCTAAGATACTACTACATACTCTCTTAAAAGTAGCAAGCTTATATTACTAGGACAGAGCCAGAAAAAGCGAGCTAAAAAGGTTTGGTGCAAGTGGCAGTGGTGGTGCAAGTGGCAGTGGATGACTGTACCTGATGAACCTTTGACTCCAAGTCTCAACAAACTTTCCCACCCACCAATAGCCATCCCTAATACAACTCTGCTTGAATTTGTCACACCTCTGAAGATTGAGGTTGAGGGCATGGTAGCAACTCATACATTAGAGAAATCCTTTTGGAAAAATGAGGAGAAGATGAGTGATAGTATGTACTATCTATGTACATTTTTAAATGTTTTTTTAGGGATGAATCTCACTGGTTCCTGGCCATTTTTCTTCAGAAACAGGGGTGTCAATGCATAGATATGAAGCTGACAGGGATAGAACACCTTTGTATCAGAAAAAAAAAATACAAGATCCTATAGAAGGACTATTACAAGCTAGATCCACAAGTACAAGTCATGGTTTGCATTGTGTGTTGCAGCAGAATTCATTTTGCATCTCTAGGTCATTGCAACTCTGGGCTCACAATAGTATGACTAAGCTCATGCCTTGCTATCTCATAGTGCGGCAAATTATGTGTGAACCAACAAGCAGATTTGAACCTCTGGTGCCAGTACTAGTTGGAAAATAAAGCTATCCGATTTGGAGGCTGGCATTGTTGTAATGAAAAGTATATGCATGCAAAACACAAGACATGTCACTGATGAAGCATACATGTCAAACAAGACAGAGTTAGCATACATATGAAGAAGTGTGAGAAAACGAAGCAGCGAAAGGATGAACAGAACCAGAGCTGCAACAGAGATGTTGAATTCACGATCGTGAACATCCAGTAGTACTGTCGGAGAACTGACCAATTGTACAGGTAATCGATGGTGGGTCCCTCGAAAGAGACTAGATGTCATCAGGTGAGGCCTGTGTCGGCTCTTCGAAGTCTTTCTCGGTTAGTACTTGCCCTTGAAGAATCCTACCCATATGGGTGTGCGCGAATGGTCGCCCTCTGCGCCGGATAGCAAGAAGTGCCATCACAGATGGGAGCGGCGAGTTTGCGAATTCAATTTCCAGCTCTTCAAAGCTACCGGGAATGTTGAACAGATTCCGCCGGATTGTTGCATCCTTCTGTGAATTAGCCGTAGGTATGCCAAGGAAACGGCATAGCATGAGGTATGTTGTATGGTCTCTGAGATAGAGCTGTCCGGCGAATATGTTCAGCTGGTCGATTAAGTCCCAAGGAGGAGTCCAGTCGGAGGGTAGAGGAGGAATGGAATAAAGTCTGAGATCGTCCGGTGGTTTCATCCGTTGAGCCGTGCGTGGCGCGTACACATGGAGGTGGACATGTGCACTCGCCCTGATGTCTTCCAGAAGACAGTCGGCTTCAAATTGGCTTAGGAGAATGAGTACTTGGCCGCGACCCCACTTGCCAGACAGAATCCACTGGACGGGTCGGAGATACTGATCTATGGTCCCTTGAGTGGACTCGGGCTCAATCGTCTTGCAGAAATCTGCCGTTGCCAAGATAGATGAACTCCAGGCATCTGCTTCGCGAGTGGCTGCAGAACTCTTTTCAAGCGTTGTGAAGACGGGAAGGAACGCGCTTCCAGAGTGTAATGGGGGGATTATACCCGTCTTGACAAAGGACACGACATCCGGATGAAGTAAATGCTCCGCCGGTTCTGCATGAGGAGGTAGCTCCACCTCTCGCTCGCGTTCCTGTTCCTGTTGTACCTCCTGTTCCTGTTCCTGGCCTAGCTGTACGCTTCGAGGTGATAGAATTCCGAGGTCTTTGCAACGTTGTTGAATTCCTGGGACTGCAGACAAATTGACCTTGACATCTTCAGTCTTGCGGGGTGCATAGAGGTCAGCTAATGTTTTGCAGTTTGGCTGGAGCCATGCATCCGACAGCCTCTCCATAGCCAATTTGTTGTTACAAAAATGGGACAAAGCGTCATACCTCGCTTTATGATCTATGCCTTGTTTGGCCCAGTAAGGAGCCCGCTGCTCAATATCGGCCCAGGTTTCGTGTACTGTCCAGCATAAGATATCGACAGTGGTAACGCGGGTGGTCGGACTCTTTTTACCAGTCACAGCGCGGATGCTCTGATCAACCCCGGGAGGTGCGAAAAACATGACTGAGTGATCACTGCCAAGTTTTCGCATCCGCATGCAGCCTGGAAATTGCATAAAAAATTGTGAGATACATTGATCAAACAGCAGCGCCGAAACAGACCTTGCACCAGAATATCTTTGGTCACCTTCGGACCCAGCGTGATGGCTGCTCGTGACCCAACAGGGAATCTGAGGTCAGTACCTCTTGTGTGCGCATGATCCATATAGACGACACAACGAAATAACTGCTGAGAAAGTGGTGATGCTGATAGCGGTTGAGTGATCCCATTTCGTGCGAGTACCGTCAGTTCATCTCGTTCGTTAAAATATATAGCTCCAGCGATGTCGGTCGCGATGCCAAGCCACGTTTCGGCCATTTGGTCGTTGGATAAATCGAGGATCTGTGCTCCGACGTCCAGCAAAATGCGAATTTCGGGGCGTTGCACAGTTATCAGTTGGAGAAATTCAATGGTAGTCTGGTGGTCGCCATTTTTGTGTGTTACCATATAGAAGTCGTTTTCTAGCCGAAGAAGAAACGCAAGAACCTTGGCACTGGTTCCCTGTTGATGAGCGAACTCGTGATAAGTGACAGACATGGGTAATAGCCATCACCCATCGTTTGTTCCCGAGAATCCTGATGCCGTACTCAGCAGCCGCACTCAATTACAAGCGATGAATGAGTTACTCGCCAGTTACAAGTCTTTCACGCTTCTCCCCCAAATCCCAGCTAGATCCACAAATTTTCCAAGGAAATTCTTTCGCTTCCCTCGGGAACACCACCCGTGCGAGGAAGAAGTCTACGACAGCTTGATTTCGAGCGAAAAGCGGGAATGTAACCTTGTCCCAATGCTCCGACGATCTGAGGTTGATCTCGCAGAGTGTTCGAAGCGAAAGCGGTAACGCCTGGCAATCATAGTCTTCAGTCCAACGTGCGTATTCCTTGGATGGGTCATCCTCGTCTAGCAGAATTTCAAATGAAGCACGAAGTTGCGCCTCTGTGAGGCCGGCATAGTAATAAGATAAGCAGGTGAGAAGGATAGTGACATCTGGATGGCCGAACTGGGTATTTGGCGCAGGAACGTCTTTTGCCCTGTAGGGAACAGCAATCCTCCTGTGGTGATCAAGGCCGTAGTCAACTCGCCATCTCTGCTTCGTAAAGGCTGACAAGAGGATGTCGGAGGCAAGGAGCCCACGGAGGAGCAGGAGTCTAGTCCAGAGATTATTCTGATCAGCACGCGTAGCATACTCCTCTACACTCTTGACGGTATCGCGGACTTGCAGAGGATCCTCATCCTCTATAAAGCTACGAATTGCATCACGTAATGCGGGAGAGACGTGTTGAAAGTTGATATTGGCAAGTCGTCCAGACATCACGTCATCTACAATCATCGATATAAGCCACTGACCAAGGTCAGAGCCTCGCACAATGCGAACATGTGGGAATGACCCGGGGGTGCTGCTTCCATACTCTATGAAGTCTGGATGATGCCTTGAAAGAGTGTGAGCGTGCTTCCTGAGAAGCCGGAGAATCTGTTGAGTGATCATCCATCGATCAGGGTATCCGTCCATATGTTGCTCGAGTCCGATGGTGTAGATCAATTGGAAGCGAGAGTGAAGGATCTCATCGCTTTCGTCCAGGACATCTCGGGCATAAGAATGGATTAGCTTTTGAACGCTGACCCACTTGGACGCATTGTTCAGTGTACTATGAACACCTTCAGGCTGCTCGCCCCAACGGCCAACTCGAGTGGTGTCCTCCATCCTTGGGTTGCGGGGTGATTGATACAACTGCTGGAAAATGCTGCCAATGACACTGTCTTCTAAAAACTAGTCAGGGAGTCAGTAGAATCAATAATCGTTGATGTATAGTCATCCATGCGCACCGATCTGAATGAAAAGGTTGACATAATGTGCTCGTAAGCTGTCTTCTCAGGCTTTTGGAATCGGTCCGTTGTGATCTTCCATTCACGTATCTGTTCCTCTATGCCCGTCAACTTGAGTGAGACGACGTGCTCAGGCTGGACAAGTAGAATTCCACGTTCGGCAATACATTGAAGCAAGAGCTCTAGGACGAGATCAACTTTCTGAAGATTATGATCTGAGGAGCGAGAAAATGGTAGGTGGTATATTGGCCTGTTAGCGAGCATGCAAAGACGGGCAACAAGTAACTCCGACATCTGGGCCATCAGTGCTTTCGGGACGATGACACGGGCAAGCTGCTTCCCGTCTGCAAGAGCAGCAGCAACGATGGGGATAATCACGGACGATTTTCCTTCCCCCATATTGACCTGCATGACAGCGTTTTGCCCAGATTCCGGGGAAATCAGCTGCATTGCAGCCTCTGCCTGAGCACGTCGAATGAGAAAGTTTCCTTGAACCTAACGGAAACAAGGGGTGGCATCAGTAGAGATTCGTACTTGACAAATAAGAAAGCACACCTGAATTAATAGCCAGTCTGGATACTCCTCAGGACTCCACCCATTGCACTGCTCATTCGCTAATTCCTTTTCAAATTCTTCTTCAAGGCCGTCAAAAGTATATCGGAGCAACCTTCGAGCACGCTGAAGCTCCAGCAGGAGTAGAGCAAACGATACCAAACATTTCTTCCAATGTCGGGAGAGGCTGATCGGTGAAGTGGATGCGAGACATCGCAAGAGCACATTCGGCGTAATCGGTGGCCAGCGACAGAATTGCTGGGACAACTGTTCGTGATCAGTTGTTGGGCTGAGGCTCTGCTTGATGATATCTAATGCGTCCATGTACCTTGTCCTGCTATCCGTATAATGTTTCTGGAGTATGCCGAGGTAATCCTTCGCTGCTGCCTTGCAACTCGTTTGAGATTGCTTGTGCACTCCTGCGCCCTTCTCGAGGAGTGCGAGGTATTTCTTCTGAAATTCGGAGTTCGGGTGAAGAGAGGAGAATAATCGATCCAGTGTAGGGCAATCCTTCAACACTCTAGATGACCCATTGCCATCGAGGCCAGCTCTGGCCAAAGTCTGGCATGATGGCAGTTCGGGCACTAGGCGCTCGGAAAGCAACTGATCTAGTGTGATCTGTAGTGACATACTGTGTTCATGGTAGTCCATGGACCATGCGGGTGACTCTCGGCGTGGAAGAGCGAGAAGTGCAGGCTCCCCGAGGATACGTATGAGACGTTCTTTTAGGCCCCAATTATGGTAACAGCTGGAGAACAGTTGTTGAAGGCTGGCCGTTAACCCTGCTATGTCCCAGTAGCGAGGATCCAATGATATTGCTAGAGGGGTGTCACATGGCCAACCTTTGAGCAAGTGTTCTATAGTAGTATTAACTTCCCCGTAATTCAAGCACATGTATTCTTTATCAATGCAAAACTTGCTAATACGTTGCAGCAAGCCCCCTCTGGTGGGATGGTATCCGTCCGAAATCTTGTACTCGTCATAGACCGGCGGGTTCCTCAAATGAGACTGCGTTTGCATAGCAAGTGCTACGAGCACTGAGAGGAAGGCGATCTGGAGTTCTGGTGAACAATACACAACTGTAGGAAAGAAGAATAGAAGTAAAAAGCGTAGGCGAGCTTCCTTCCCTTGCTCCAGAATGTCGTGTACCTTGATCCTTACCATCTGCACAAGGTCGTGATTTGTATACCACTCCGGATCATCTTCCAGTCGTGCTGTCGAAGGAGTAGTGTCTACAGTTCTGCATAGCTTTGCCCAGCACATTATGGTGTCCACAGGAGATATGTCGACAGACCAGCGGTAAACAGCAGAAGCTGAAGTGGAGATAATACCTTGAATGCCTGATTCCAAGTCGGGGGTCGGTGAGTAGTTCGTGTCGACACAATCTTCGGAAGAGCCAGCGTCGCGACCCAAATGATAGCCATTTCCGATTTCCCGGTACGGAGGGTGGTCGGAGGTGTAACTGAAGGCTTCATGCTCCACGACTATCTCACGTCCACCGGACCGTAAGAGCCACAGTTCTTCCTGGGCACCCGTTTTGCCCGTTAGTGGATCAGGTCGATGCCAACTCGTCATGGCGTGCATGTGGGCAAGGAAGGAGATCCTCTTCCTGCTGCCATCGCCAACCAAGCAACCCAATTCAGTATCCACATAGTAGGTGTAGTATAATGGGTCATTGACATGAGCATGAGGGTCCTTGGTAACCCAAACCTGGTCATCAGACATTTCAAGAACACCAGTGGGAATGAGGACACATCTTGGGAAAAGTAATTCTGGAACCAAAGACCCTGGAGGATGGAATCCTTGCCGAAGAATGAGGAGATTTTCTAGACCATATAGTGCATTGACACATTGATTTTCATCATAAACCATGTCCTTGAAGTCACAGGACTCTAGTTCCTCCCTCTCATTGACAACAAAGGACAAGCCATAGCGAGGCAGAGTAACAGATAACCGGAGGACAGATTTAGATTCGCCAGAGTCAACATTGGACACAGTTACCAGGAGATCCCTAATTTTGCTCTGTGAGCCCTTGATGTTATTGAGACATTCGAAACACCTGAAAAACATTGCCCAAGTTGGACTTCGGATGTCTACAAGGGTCTCACAACCTCTGTAGAAACAGTACTGGCCAGGTGTGCAATTCATCCTCCAGTTCTCTGGAGATTCCTCCCAAATCCGTGTAAGAGGGCGTATCTCGATGATTGATGTGGAGAGATTTAGCCAATGGACATGTCCATGGACAAGCACTGGCGGAAGGTCTTCTTTCAATATTTCCGAAGGAATTAACTCGAGTATCTCATTTCTTTCATTATTTTGCACTCGGAGCACAAAATAGTCATCCTGGACCAAAAAGTGCACCTACATAAATTTTAACCGCGACTGAGGTACGCGAACTCTGTATGGTTACCTTGTGTTTGGATGTCGTGAAGAGGGTCATGAAATCCATTCCCGGAAGATCAGATGGTGCAAAGAGAAAGCCTTGCTGCAAAATATAGTTAGGAATGCTCGTCGACATCAGAAACTGCACGATATACCCACATCATGAGCGATCCATTTGAATTCTGGACTGTCTCTTGCCTTATGTGGCAGACCGCCCAACGGCCGACCATTCAGTCGGAGCGACCCTTCAAGCAGGTTGATGTGTGCTGTATTCAAAGGTGGATCTCTAGTTTCTTTGGTCTCACACGTAAACCAATGGGTATTTGGGTACTGCAAAACCTTCCATCTTTGTGCACCTGGTCGATGGCTGGCAAAAATTTTGGCAACTGCAAAGTCGACACCATAGTCTGACGGATCAGCAACGATTGCATCCTTCAACACCCCTTCAACAATGAGAGAAAGATGTCTGTCTCGCAAGAGAAGAAGCTTGGAATAACCATCAATGATGTCTGAAAAGCTAAAGGTAAACGAATCTCTAGGGCATGTGATCTTCAGGAGTTAAGCGTACCTTTCTGACTAAGTGCATGTGTAAAGAAAGCGCAAGAAAGTAGAGCATCGACATCCCCTGCCGAATGAAGGAACCTGCAGAGTCGGAGGGTAGCATGGTCAACGTTGAATGTGCTCCGGCAAGTGGCAGCCATATTCCGCAATAGGTCGGCACGTTCTTCGTTCGTAGGTTCCATCGCCAGGTTGTACACTAGATCCTGCACCCAGTGGAATGTCTTTCTGCGTACCCTCCCAAGAAGCGCAATGGCCTGCGAAGAGACACATTCAGCGGGATTCGATGCGAGTATGCGAGTAAGCAACAAAGAAATGCTGTTCATCAACACACTATTGATCGAGCGAGCTCCAACATCTACAAAAAAACTCTTAAGCTCGCATAGAAGGGCACTACAAAAGGATACATCTTGAAGTTCTTGGTGCCAGATCCATGCCCCTGTATTTTGGTCGAGCGGTCCGACTTGAAAGGCTGCAGAGGAGAGTAGGAAATGAACTTCGGGACGGCGGAGGTCAAGGGTCCTACTATGCAGCCCCTGCAGGATGTTGAGCCATTGGAGGGAGCCACCACTTCGCAAGTGACCAAATGCAGTGAAACTATCAAGGGGGTAATCCATGGGACACTCTACTTGAGCAGCCAGGACACTGTTAGAAGTGTGAGATGTTGAATTCACATATTCTTTTAGTTCGTCGAACAAGGACTCAGAGCGGTATTCGAGGTCTTTCAAATCAGTGTCATCGCAGACCTTCAGCTGTGATATTTCGAGACCATCTTTATCAACCAAAACATAGCATAATGTCTGGGGCCCATTTCCATCGAAATACGCAAGATAAAATTGTCTAGAGGAGGATGGCCTATGACGCTCGACGAGGTAGAACTGCAGCTCAGGGACATCTTCGATTAGTCTATATCTCTTTGGGTCATTGTTAGAGGTGATCGGGTGCGCCTGCAAAAGAAGAACGAAAGAACGCCAGATGTCAACGCAAGGTGGGCATCGCAGTTCAAATATCACGATTTTGGCATATAATGGCAAGGTAGGCAATGGCAGATTCTCGGATAGTTGTTCCATTGGTAAATGATTTTGGCATTCTTCGCGACTGCATGCAGGACCGGCGGCCCAATAACCGGCCTGCAGGCCAGCACATGCAGCGGTCTTTTTCATTTCGTCCTCAATATGAGCTTTGAGCTGGTGAAGGTCGGGAGATTGGTCATAGTAGCGGACAGGAAAGCTATCTTCCGTACATTCATGCGAGAGCACCGACCAACCCGGACGCGATTGAGAATGGCGTGCAGATAGGTACTGGTACGCGCACGAAAGACGATGGAGGCTTGTCGTCCTGCGCATGAGCAGTCTCTCCAGGAGGGCTATCGGAATCTCAGGGGAGTAATCGGCGAACATCGGGATCTCCTTGATGACTAGCTTGTCGAGGGCGATAAAGAGTTCAAGGAGTGTTAGATGGATGATAGAGGAATATTCTGGATTTTCATCTATGTTGGCATCGTTTCGGTCATAAACCTTCCCCAGCATACCATCCACCCAGCTGTCGAGCCGTACGCATGCGTCATTCACGTCCGTGACGCAGGCCAACCAGTCGTCAATGCCCTCTTCAACTGATTGCATAAAGTCATAGAGAGCAGTATCTGAGTTGTCGTACGCCTCTACGAGAGATGGTCCATCCGAAGACAAAAAGTCTTCGAGGGTGCTACGGTGATGATGTCTGGGGTAGAAGTGCGTACCAGATGACTTGCACATTGGGCTTGTGAGAGCATTGCAGATATATTCACCACTGTTCAGTAGTGAGAGCCTCGTATCTCTAATGAGTTCATCTTGGGAAGGATTCCGGAATGGGGATGGGCGGACGCTCAGCGGCTTCCACCTTACATCAAGGATCCTCCGAAGACATGCACATGTCCCCAGTGCCATTTCGTAAAGCCAGTCGGGGATATTGGAGCCAAGCTTGGTTAAGCGTCCGAAAATTTTTTGCGACATCGAGTGGAGTAGATGGCTGGCAAGATTTGTATAGTCTCCATCCCCCAACAGGGTGCACATGAAGTATAGCATGAATCGTTTATAGGAAGCACGCCCAAGAGGAGAGCGATCAACGGACATCTGGACTACAATCCTAATGAGAAGCCAAAGGGGTGAACGATGCCCAACAGTAATGTGATCTTTTCGCGAATATCGGCGAATGTCGTGGCGAATACGTTTGGTGATGGAGGGAACATCGGGAATGCGACCGACACCTTGCATGATCCCCATGAGCAGCGTGGTGATATATTGCGGGTGATCAAGAGGGGGCGATGGGAATTCCGATTCGACGGCGTTGGTGAGGGAGAGAAAATCAGTGAACTCGAATTGAAAGTCCCCATCGTCAAACACTTCATTCGGTATCTCGGCGGCTGACCGTGGATAGGAGCATATTGGAGACCCCGTCTTTCTCCCTGTAGCATCTCCTTCTGGAGACACCTCAAACGACTCACACAACGTGAAGTTCTCCCGCTTCGTAAGGAGAATCGCAGCGTTCGGAGGGCGGATGAAAAATGTAAGAATATCTATAGAGTGTCAGAATACATCCACAGAGGAACTGTGAGCGAACCTCCTGTCTGCATTCCGCGCAACTGAGTGACGACACACTCTTTGTCCAGGCACCGAGGCTGGGCGGATG